>VDFB02364037.1:0-21359 GCA_007258455.2 Sequoia sempervirens | reverse complement strand
AAAGTGTTCTCATCATTTCATTTTCCATTTTCAAAATATACAGAGTTGAAAGAAGAGGGAAGGAGTTTTAAGCAGTTGAATTAAGGGGTACATTTGAGTAATAAAACATACACGCATAGTAGAAGTGTAATTGCGGTGGCATAACAAGAATAGAACAAAATAGAATTGCAAAGTGCTTGCAAATTACTAAAGGATTATAATGGGAGGTGGTATCATACAAAGGAAACCAACAACACATAACTTGCTACTGGAAGACATTCAATGCTTAACTATCTTCCAACGAGCTATCCAGATGGATTATTTCTTGAAGCTTACAAAATTCAATGAGGTAATAACCCAAAACATTTCCAACACATTTCAAAATGATGAGGCAATTGTTAGGGGTCTGAAGATAGATGCATCAGAGGCAACTATAGCTGAAGTATCTAGCTTTCCAAGAGTGGGAGAGGAGTTTCCAGTCAGAGTGGATATCATTGTAGCAAGAAATGAATTCTCCTTGCCAAGAGAAAATCTAGATTCTTCCTCACAAGGTACTAAATGATTGTCTTTTCCTTGACTTTGGGATAAATTAGCTTCTTACATAGTTAAATACTTGGCATGTGATGGGAAATAGTCATTGCTATACACAGTCCATTTTAAATTGTTGAGTCATCTACACCATGACAAACATGTAAATGTTCCCAAATTTTTGTACAATCTATTAAAAAGAATGTCCTCTAAATATAAAAGGAAAATAAACAACTCAACATTGTCTCATTTTTGCTTAGTTACATTATTGGTAAAGATGAGCCTTAGGGTTCAATTCCCAAATGTATCTTGGGAAGACTTTCTTAATTGTAGTAATATCAACAATATTCTTGAATTTCCTAATGAAGAAAGTAGAGGCCAGGAACAAAGAATGGAAGAACCTATTGTGGCTACTCGAGAGGAAGAAATTCCCTTTGGTTCCCCTGTTGCAACACCTACCCACAACATGAAGGAACCAAAAGAAGAGGTTTTTCAAGAAACCCAACTTGTAGCCTTTGATGAGTAGCCTGCAACATAAAGAAATCAAGAAACCCCTGTTTCTAAGAGGCCACCAAAAGAAAAGGAAGGGAAAAATGGAGCTTCTTCTTCTACACCTACAAGAGGGAAAAAAATCCCACACAATCTAAAAGGTGTTCACATTGCCTAAGGAACAAGGGGTCCATGAGATGACCAATTAAAAAGAATAAATAGGATGTTGTAATGGTAGAAACAAATAAATACTCAAAGGGGGATGCCCTTGCTGATGAAGTAAAAACACCAATTATGCAACCATCATATTTTTCTAGTACTTTTGAATTGAATTCAAAAGATATTTATGACCAAGAAAATGAGGAGAAGATCTCCAAAGAGCCATGTTTCAGAGGGTTGTGAATACACAAGTGAAATGGGAGATGAGAAGTTTTAGAGAAGGATGAGGAAATTTTTGTTGAAGAAAGAAATGTAAATATGGAATTACAAGAAGCAATGTAGAAAATAAAATAGTTGGAACAATTGTTAAAGACATACTAATAAAAGGACAATGAGCAGGATGATAGGATTAAATAATTGGAGGAAAGGCTCCACAAGTTTGAGCATGGGTCAAAATTGGAGATATTGGCACAACTTCCCATGGTAGAAGTAGAAGGGAAATAACTAGTATCCCAAGGCCCAATTCCTTATATTAAAATTCCCATTGGACCAACTATAGTGTCCGTAGGTGTTGAACTATGGAAGAGAACACATGAATTCTCCTAGGAAAAGAAAGAATGGGAAGGGGAGAGAGTTGAATTGATATCCAACCACACCATGGCACTGGAAAAGCAAGAAGTAGAAGTAAAAAGGTTGAAGGTAAATATTGAAAAAATAGCAGACAACACAATTACTAAAGTGCATGCCACTTGCTAGAGTTTATGCTTTATTCTTGTAAGAAAAATTTCTATGTTTTAAATTTATCCAATTGATTAGTGATCTTCCTATAGAAATGAACAAGAAATTCTTGTTTTTAGATACTTTCTTCAATTCCACACTAGACATGCAAGATCAAATATGTGAGTTCTATCTAGACAATTATGTTCTTTTAGATGATACTACTTGGAATCCATTGATGTTTGTAGGTGATCTTCAAATAATAGCATTGGCCTCTTATGTTAGAAATGAGCATCGAAGGGGCACAATTCTACAAGAATACCATGAAAGAGAAATCTATTGCCTTGTAGTTCAAGGAGTTAGTGGATCCAAATATAGTAACAGTGTTGGAAACTTGCAGCCATTTAAGGACAATTTCCACATAACCCAAAATAGAAATCTATGCAACTAAGTATTCAGAATCCACATGCAAGAGAATAGACAACATACCCATGAAAATATGACACAAGATATACCTTGGGAAAACCCTTAAGAGGGAAAAACCTAGCCTCCAAAAGAATCCATTTCTCATGTATTATTCAACAATAAATATTACAATACATCTTCAGAGTCTCCATGAACACCATTGAAGCATCAAGCCCTCTCCAAGCAATCCATGTGAACAAGCATGCAACCACACATCCCATGCCATGCTTCAAACCCTCAAAAATGCTAACAAGAGCTAACATGCAAACTTCTCAACCTAAAAAAATACCCTTGTGGTTGCTTTTATAGAAATAAGCTCCCACAAAACCACCAAATGGTATTACACAAAACCATGTGAGTAAAACCATGAGATTACAAAACCATGTCCCCATATTTAATATTGGGTACTTTATTTATTTATTTTCCCCAATTTTAAATAATTACATTTTAGCAACTTAACTCATGTCCCAATGTTACATGCAACATAAATTGGCCCAAGAATAATTACATTAAATACATTATGCAAGGTGTACAACACACCTTTTCCTAACAAATAGAATAATGGTTAGAACTCTTGGATTATAAAGGTGTTGGAAAGAAAATAATAGATATAAAAAATAATGATTATGGAAGGATGAAGGGATAGCCAAAAGGACTATTAATTAAGCCTTTAATTTTTTTTAGAAAAGATGGGAAGAAATTTTTCTAGATCTAAAAAGAAAGGAGCCACACTCTGTCTATAACTATATAGCTATGATTCACAGGTCTCACAAGTACATAGACATTACACTAAACAATGGATTTGCATGGTTTCCACTTGTCTTCCATCCTCATATCTTCTTGTTTCCAATACCACACTAGGTAGGGAAGAAATGAGGGTAATAAGTAGAAACAAAAAAAGATTGGAAAAGCTCGTAGATCATAAAGGCTATTATCTGAAGTAGGTCAAAGGAGTTGATATTGTAGCTGATTTCATGGAGATAGCTCTGCAGTATAACCTCCAACCTTAAAATTTTCTTGAGGATAAGCAATGACTTAGTTGGGGGGGTGATGGGCTTAATTTATGGCCATATTTCCTTCATTAGTTTATGTATTTTATCATTTCAATCTGCCAAAGTTCACATACATTTCTAAGACTTATACATCTTTTATACCTTTTATTCACTTTAAACCAAACTTTAGTAAATGGTAATGCAAATATGATATGATGAAATTTGTATGAGTGAATGTATGAATGATCATGAAATTTAGTATGATTATATGCTTAATTTATGATTGTTAATGATGTGTATGCCTTAGGATGAAACTAACCTCTTGCAGCTAAGAAGAACTATAACCTGCAACAACTAGATTTCCAACTCGCAACATAAGGACCACAGGTAGTTGTAGGGGAGAGGTCATAATGATTAAATCATGATAGTTCCAAAGAAGAAAAAAGGAAACCATTGAATGGTCAAACCATGAGTCACCATAGGCACACCAAATAAGATGGTAGGAAGAAGGAGTCTATTCTGATAAGGTTAACCCATGATGAGACATTCTTCATGAAACATGTCTTTTTCATGGCGGTTAAATTGTTGGGGCAAAGTTTTAGTTTAAATTCTCTTCTTCTAATTTTTAATTATGGTTTTCTATTACAAAGACTAAGTCCTCTCCTTATTCTTGAGGGAGAGTGGACAAATACATTATGGTTCTATTTTCATTCGTAGGATGAATAAGACTTCTTACAGACCCTATATAGTGGGATCCACTGTGAGGAGCAAATCTAGTTACCAATTGTTTTCATTGTTTTTTTTAGATTTTACTAATTACCAGTTAATAATTACTCACTGTTAGTTTTTATGTTATCAATTGAATAAATTACATGTATTGTTGAATGAGAAATCTTGAGTAGATTCTTGTCAGAGTTCAAAATTTCCATGCAATAAAGGAGTTAATTTAGTGTCATGATTTGTTGATCAAGTATTAAGTGTTGATACTTGTTGTGGAAGCAACAAATCAAGAAAAGGCCACTTAAGGTGCTGCTATCCACTCTGTTTTTATGTTATTAAATTAGTTCTATAGTGTAGTAAATTTTACACCTTTACAATTTCACACTATGTTTGGGTCCCTTAATTTATTGGACTTAATTAAGCTTCTAATTTGTCAAATTATGCATTCCAAAGCCTTACTTTTCTCATTTTCTGGAAGGAGAACCAACATTAAATAAATGCAATCAATAATTAAATCACCATGGAATATGCATATCCTGAACTTATAGGCCAAGATCCATTTGAATTGGTCCCCTTTAAGTGCCAAGAACCATTTTAAAATATGTTTTTGGCGGCATTTTTATGATTCAAATTCGACTTACTATTGTCAACTTTTGGAATCTAATTTTTGAGAAATTAGATAAACACCTATAAATACATAGTCATTTTATCATTTAAAATTTAACACTTAAGAAATAAGCATTAAGGAAAACTTAAAGAGAAAATATCATTTCCAAGAGCATTCAAGAGTAGATTTATCAATCATTTATTGCATCAATCAAAATCATAACATCATGTCCATGTTTATGTGTGTTCATGTCATCTTGTGAAGGCTAATATGCATTATCGATCCTAAACATCTAAGCATTTCAAGTATCCAAATCAATTAAGAAAAGAAAGACCAAATTCCTTTGGAGAGATGTGTTTGATTTCAGTCCTCTAAGGGAAGCCATTGAAGGGTGGTGAGTTGTAGCAAGCATTGCTCGTTCATCATTTCCTTCCTTTTTCATTATCTTTTTATCAAGGTTTGATTACCAAATTGGGGTTTGACCAGGGTAAACCCCCATACAAACAAACAAAACAATTTTTCCTTTGTGTATGTGTAGATTACAGGTTGATGAAGAATTGAAGAGATCTTGAAGGAGCAATTTTGCATTGTTGCATAAGTTTTCATCATTGTTGTCAAGCCACTAAAACTAAGTTACATAATTTATTTTTGACTTTTCGATAGTGGGACCTGTGCCAAACATAAGCCAAGATCTAGCATTAGAGGAATATCAAAAGCTATTTTGGAATACCTAACAAGGACCCATTCATCTAGGGGTGAATTAGACCCTTCTTAGATCTACTTGTAAACTTTCATTTCTGTTTATGTACATTCTAAAATCTACATTTTATGTATTAGGTGTTGTTCATTTAATTTCATTACTTCAAATCATTTTATTTTTTTTCTAGATGATGAAATAAGAACTCAACCTTCAAGAGGGGATACTCTCTAAATCCCACTATTAAATCCTCTCTAAAAAACCATTCAACAAATAACTTACAAATTTTAATGCAAAACAACAACTATGAAGCAATTTCCATTGATTCAAACTTGCACAAATGACTTACAAAAATCCATATATCTGATTATATCAGATATTATAGAAAATAGGACTGATATACAATAGTAAAAAGAATTATAATCATATTTTAAATATGAAACTACTAAGCAAACATAGTTGTAATTTCTCTCTCTTCATTGCAAACTTCAAACAACAAAAATCTGCACTTGCAATCTTCAATATGTAGATGATTCCACCTTCAACCATGGAATTAATCTTCCATTTTTTGTCTCAACACTCTCTTAGACTTGCAAAATCATGGATTCTACCTTCTTGCTTCAAAAATCCATGCTTGGGAAGCACCAACTTCAATTTGGCAGCAACAACCTCCAAAAATGACCAAAATAAAGCATATAAATTAACTCCACATATTTCCTGCAATTCTGAATTTTCTATGCTTGGAAATTCCCAATATGATTTCAAAATGAATTTAAAATAATTAATTATTGAAAATGCATCTTTTGTAACCTCCATCCATGATTGGCCAAGAAAAATCAACTACTTCCTCACAAATAGGAATCCCAGAATAGAAAAAACCAAACCACTTGCTCTTGGGCATCCAAATGATTCATGAAAAAGTTTAGAAACAATTAATTAGCTTTCATAACTTGTAACTCCCCAAGTCCCATGCCCAAGAAGGCATATTTGACGATTTTTCCTTGAAAATGCCACAAAAATGAGTCCAAAACACCATAAAATTGCAACATAACAACTTGACCAAATATTTATCAAATATTTTAAGCATTCTTACAAAAATTTATTCACCTACAATATGAAAAGACTAAACTAAAGCAAAAATTAAAATTAAATATTTTTGGTTGATGGAAGATTGCCAGTCAACTATGGATGCTCCTGCATCAGACACCCAAGGTAGGAAAATTTTGTGAGCTTGGTCTCACAAAATCTAGAGTTGTATGGTAGGACTATACTTTTAGGTTATAAACAACCTTAAAAAAACTCCATTACTAAATTTGGTACTTCCAATGAGTTCTTCTTTATGCTCTTCTTGCACATAGTTGGAACATGTATCATTCTCTTATAACGATTCTTCTTTGCACTCAACATCTTCAATATGGATTCATCTCCACCATAAACTAACAACCTCCACCAAATACAAATGACACCCGATGAAGGAGACTTCCAAGTCTCATGCACAAACTCACAACATCTTATGCAATTCAGAAAATGACTGACAATATCACAAAAACGTGCAAGAAGGGACTTAAGCTTCTCTTTCAAATTAACCAAATCTGAAATTACATTTTATTTGCAGCCATATAGGATGATGAAAAAATTAAAAATCTGATTACAATCTAATATAAAACTAAAATATGAAAGAAAAAATTAGATTCAAATTGTTCTCCCTCAAAATTTCTTCTTGCACCAATTTCTAGTTCCTTCCTACAAACTTCATCTGTAAAACTTTGCTACAATAAACCATGATTAACCAATAATTTTCCTACTACACAAACATCCTAAAACCTGAAATAAACCTTCAATAACAATATCCCACAACCCTCCCAAGAAAATAATGATGGTTGCAACAAGAACCTTCCCATTCTAGCAAAAAAAGGCTACCAAAACCAAGTCCAAATTGCTTGTATTCATAAAAAAAAAGCTCCAAAAACCTCTCTAGAAAAAATATGACCAATTTGGGAAGAAACATCCCAAAAATCCATCCCCAAAATCTTCCATAATATTAAAAATTCTTTCCTAAACCCACTCCCACCAAAATTGCCAAAATTGGAGTCCATTCCTAGATTTTAGGGCAGCTTCCAATATAACTCCTACCAACTCACCTTGGACACCCACCTTTGTATGCATCAATTAAGGAAGTTTCTAAATGAATAATTCAAACTTATAGCTCCCTCCAAAACCATGCCCAAGTCCATGTTTTGCTAATTTTTGAAATTGACAATTTTCCAAAATTCCCTCCTAAATTATCTCCACTCCCAAAATTTGCAACAAAATAATAAAAGGAAATTATTTAATATTTATTTTAGTCTCACCTTGAAAATTACCCTGTTAAATAAATCACCTACAAAACCTTAGGAATATAAATTAATTTATATTATTTTTAGTTGATGCAAGATTGCTAGTCAACCACATATGCTCCTGCATCAAACACTTGGGGTAGGAAATTTTTTGTGAATATGGATTCACAAAACGGAGTTGAGTGGTAGTGCCACCATTTTAGATTGTGAGAAATCCTCAACAAACTCCACCACTAAAACATGTGCACCAAAAATCTTTTCTTTTTCCTCTTTTTCCAACATCTTGTTGAAACAAGATTCATGCTCCTCCAACAAATATGCACTTCATTCTTCTCTCCTCTCATGGAATAATATCCACCATGAATCTTCCTCCTCCTCCTAATACCATACATTCTCCTCTCTTCTCTTGTGGGATTCAACTTGTTGATGATGTTTTCTGCACAACAACAACTCAGATAGAATATGAAATCCTATCTCTCTTGAAAGGTAAATCTCTATCAGCAAGCCTCAAGAAGTAACCCCAAGGTCTCTAATGTCAGGTCTTGATAATGCATAAACAACTCAGTGATAAATGTGAAAATGCTAGTAATCACAAAGGGACCTTACTACAAGCAAATACTGAATCTTGAACTTATCAGATCTAGCAATATGATGATACTTCAATCCTAAATCTAACTCAAATGATAAAGAAATAACAAAAGATTAGGGCTTTAGAGAGATTCCTAAATTAAAACTATTCCTAAGATTAACAATGCAAATGATGAAATACTTGAAATGGACCAATCCCTCATAAACTAATTCTTGCTTAACCAAGATAAATCTACAATCTCACAGAAACAGTGCAATCTTCTAAGGTATGCAGATTTTCAGATCATGAACATTCATCCAAGACAACCCCATTGCAATTGAATTTCACAATTGAACTAAGCACAATGAATATAAAGGTCCAAGCTAACTTTGCAAAGCAATTAACAATCAGCTAGCTGCAAAAAGTATGGACCAGGGATTGCTGCAAACACCTCAAGCATCAAATCATAAACACCATTGAATCATATCTAAATCTAAATCTAACATATATCTAATATCCTTGAGCAATTTGAAAGATAGAAGCATAAGAACCATGCAAGATAATTCAACACAAAAGAGATCACCAAAAAATCACAATGTCTTCAATTGTATTGAATCACCAAATTTCAACAACAATTCCAATGTTCTATTACAACACTTGCTCCATAATCACTCCTAACCCTAATTCTTACTTTACTACCCTAATTGCTTCTAAGAACTATCTCCAGCGGCTTCTTCTAATAATCTCCCTTAAAAATGAGGCAAAATTCCATATTTATAGAAAACCCTAGAGCATGTCGACCCAATTGAGATTTTACAAAAAATAAAATGGCCCTAGACAGGTCAGCCAAGAGAAATTTGAAATAAGATAAGATATGCATTAAATGCATGGTACTCATCCAGGTCGGCCTAGGATTTACAATGCAACTCGATCCAATGCATGTGAAGTACAATTCCCAATGCAATCGATCATTAACTGGCCCCTTCATCCCTATCTTAATTTATCTGGCATCTTGAGGAACATACTCTCCAGGTCGGCCACAGGTGAAGTAATAAATGCTTTAAATCCTCCAATCGAATTAATCTCCTCCAGAACCTCCTTGACGACCCTGTTAAATCCATCCTGCACTCAATAATCAACATCAATAATCATGAGGATCAAGATTAGCACGTCACTAATAATATGTTCAAAATTCAAATAAATCCAAGCAAAGATCAAAATCCTGCGAAATATCATTAATGCATAATTTCTACACAGTTCGAGATTTTCACCCCTCCGCGGAATCCAAGCCAGAGAGGAATTTTTGGGAAAATCCAGACTAGGTGGATTCTAGAGAAAACAAACAACAGTCAATAAGTTCCAGAAAATGTAGAGACAATGGGAGTTTCAGGAAAATCCGTAGGGAGCGGAAATCCGCGAAGCAGGCAAAACTCTAGATTGTCGGCAAAACGCAGAGGACAAGGAAAACTGGGGAAATCTGCTAGCATAGGAAAATCCCAAAACTAAGGGAAAACCCAGATTTTGACGTTCTCCAACTATCTCACTCAAATTGATTGAAGATCACAAATTTGAGGACCTGGGCTCAAATGCAAAATCATTTATTGATGGATCTAGACTCAAAATTCACTCAAGGGCAATTCAATCAGTATTGGTGATGGCCCTAACGTCAAAACCCTAAAATCAACCAAAATGAAAACTATCATACACACAGGGTCAAGCACAAAAATGCAATAATGAGAATGCAAGGCACCATCAGACTCATCGATCAATAGGAGAAAATAGTGACGGCCATCAACATTCATAAAAACGATAGACCAAACCCAAAATCTGGGAATTCGTCAAGGAGATGGAATTTTGGGAAAATCCGATCCAGGTAGAATTTCATGAAGACCAGAAATCCTGAAACCACGACATAAAGTAGACAGAGTTGGACTTTGAATGAAATCCAGGAAAATCCAGACGGGGCGAAAAATCTTGAAATCAGTGAAAAACCCAAAATGAGCTCAAAACATTAGATTTTCAAAGTACTTCCTAGAAAGGGGGCATATGCACAAATAAGATAATCCTTCAAGCATGTGTTAAGGCAACAAAACCTCAAATAGAAAAGGCCAAAGCATCAAAAATGCAAAGCAAAAGAGGGTTCCTACTTTCAGTGGGGCGTATGTGCAAAAAGTGCACAACAAATGGCGACTCTCTTGGGAAATGCTCCAGAGCATTTGATGACGAACATGAATCAAGAACCCAGAATCTCTGGTTTTGACCTCCATATGAGGAAAACAAATCAAAATGCAAGATAAAAAAAACTAGAACCAAAGGTAGACTGAACCTTTCATAAACTGAAAATTCGAGTGTGTGCACATGAGCTCATTTCCTTCCTTAAGCTAATGTAGAAACCAAGCTTAGTCAGAGCAGGCTACATAAAGATTCTAACTTCAAAAGCAACCTGGATAGAGCCTCACTGCCAGTCAGGTGTCCATAGCCTCGACGAGGTTATCGCTGTGACTCTCCCAAACATAGCTCTATTGCCAGCTAGACATCCATAGCCCCGATAGAGATATTCAGATACCCTTAATAAGTTGAATTCATTCTTTTGATTTTCAATATTTCACTTTTCTTTTCTTTTGATATTCTTTTCTTTTCACTTTTCATTTCAACCTGTGAATAATGAAGTTCACACCCAGGGCTGAGAACCATAGTGGCGCTGAAGCAGACATAAGATTTTTCACCTACCATGACCTCACAAGGACCCTACTGCAACCTCAAGATTTTTTTTAAAGATGTATAAGAGATATAAGATTTCAGAATACTTCAAATTCAAATCAAACCAATGACCTAGCCTCTTTAAAAAATTTAGACTGCATGACGATAACAAAGATCTCAATCATCCATTCAAGATACATGATTAAAGTCCATCAATGAAATACTTCGAACAATCCCAGATAAAAGCATATTTGTGCAGGAACGACACTTCCCCAACCAGAAAGCAGAAAACCCAAGCCAGAGAAGCAAAGCAACAACCAAATCGAAACCCAAAGCAAACCTAAACTAACCAAAGCAAACTAATTTTAAAGCAATCTATCTTAACTATGTATAAAGAGACTCATAACCACTCATCATCAGATAGGGTGAACTGAGACCCACCCCCATACGATTCATCAATGCATGGACAAGCAACAAGGTAATGGTAACAATCCTCATAAATGAAAATTTATCTTTATACTCAGCAAAATAAACTTCAAAAATGTAGCATTCAAACTCAACCTCATAATCAAGAATAATCAATAACTGAGGTGACTCATTAGGACCATGATCAATCCATATGCAAGTTGTCTTTCCCAAATTCCCATAATCAAATTGATAAGATTCAAAATTCATAGCAAGGAGAGAAACAACCTGATTTTGTACTTCTGTGGATTGAATGTTGTGTTCATCATCCTACACTTCTGAAGAGCTGATATCCATGTCATCAGGAGGTCTCAACTAATAATGCAATATCCCTCTTGCATTCAGAACATGCAAAATAGAATTGGAGTCTTCAATGAATAATGCAGGGTGAAAATGAGATTGGAAAGATTCAAAAGTATAAACATGGAACTTTTCACCTGCGTGCACTTCTTCATGAGGGATCAATGTTGAAAATGTAAAAGCCTCATCATGTATAGTAACTTCCCTGACAAAATGTTCATCAAGAGGCCTCATAGACTGGTCTTCAAGCATATCTTTACCTAGAGTAGGATGATCAAGCTCATTAGTGATGGATGCAACATTGTTATTCTCAACACCATTTGGATTTTCCTGCACATCCATATGAATCACATCAGCTATCTTGTCATTAATACATGAAACATGTGAATTTTCTTTACCGAATTTATCAACAGAAAGAGGAAAAATAGAATGTGATGAGTGAAGGGACTCCCTGAATTCCTCTCCTATTGGCGTTTGTTCTGGTTCTAGATTGTGACTGCTCATAATATCAACTCCTCCATTAAGTTCTTCCTCACATCTTGCAAGACATTCATGAGCAGGCTGTTGAAGTTTCTATATTGAAATCTCCTCCAGAGCTGCTTCAACCTTTACTGCCATGTCTCCTTCAAACTCTGTGTCAGTTGGTTCATTGATGGCTTGTTGAGATTTTTTTATTGGAAGCTCAGCCTTTGTAGTTTGATGCACATGATCTGACAACCATACTTGATCTTCCACCTCTTATGTTGATTCTATCGATACTTCAACACTGTTGGATTTATGAATAGACATATCATCTAACATGAGGATTTCCTCAATCTCCCATCCTTGAGGGTTAATTGTCAGGGCATAATTTCCCAAGCTAGTTTCAGACATAAATATCTCCTTAAAAGTATTTGTATCAACATGGCCTAAAGCACCCTTTTGTTCATAAAGCATATCTCTTTCAAGAGACTTTAGTACTGCACCCCTAATGGTAGGATTCCTTAACAACTCATGAGTAGAGAAACTTAATTTGAATTTCTTGAGTTCTTCTACCACACACTCTCCTATTTTCTTTGCAGTCATGATAGAACAGTGGTCTTTAGAGCCAACCACAAATTTATCCTTGTTACTTTCAACGCTTCCTCCTTTATTAGCGTCAAACTGTCCTCCATTTATGAAATAATGAGTAGGCACATGATGGAATCCTTGAAATTCTTCAGTTGTATACTCTTCTTCATCTAATGAACCATTGTCATTCTCCTCATTATCTCCAAAAGGTTGAGCTATAGATTCTCCACTATATGCATACTCTATTTCAGCACCTTTATCCTATTCTTCTTCTGGTTCATTCTCTTCACTTCTTGGAAATGGGACATGATTCACCACCATGACTGATATGTCATAAGGATTAGATGGTACTATCTCCCTTCCACTCGAACTGTTGCTGGTATGTTGGAATTTTGACTAGAAAATGGATGCAATAGTATGGAATTCTTGACAGTCTGATTCAGAATGCTGAGCAGTATTATGAAGCCTACACCATCCTGAAAGAGCTATTTTTGCCAGATAGACTCCACTAGATTTCTCCTGATTGTTTGGCTGATCCAGAGAGGTTAAGGCTTCTCCATTATTTTGAGGTGGTGGCTTCCTTCCATGATCTCTATCAAGATGTTTCCCTCTATCAAAGTTCTGCCCCTGAGCTTGCATCATATCCCCGTTGCTTTAATCATAATTGGACTGAATCCCCCTTTGGGCTGCTTGGGATTGACTATTTTGGTGTCTTAGATAGGTGACTTTAGTGTTCAGCTTCTCAACTAGCTTTGTGAGTGCATCCAACCTCTCCTTATCTACACTGTTTGATGGAGGAACAATACTAGCTGAATTCTGTATATAGACATTATGGAACCCATGGTTCAAGGGTTGATTAAATTTCTCAGAGCTCTAAAAGTAACCAGGTATATTAGCTTGTTGATGCAAGAATGTGGGCTGCCTCATATCTAGAGGGTAATTTGGCATGGGTGGAGTTTGATAGTGATGACCTGGGTGTGAAACCAAGGGTGATTGAGGGACTGAACTCAACATAGGTATTTGGTTAGCTAGCAGTAAGGGTCCAGACAAGTGCTGTCTCAAATCTGTACTTACTTTGACAGCCACATCATAAGTTTCAAATAAGCTACCAGGAGGGTTTGCTTTCCATTTGATGAAAGTAGATGTTAAACTATCCAAAGCTTCATAATAAACCTCCCTGGTAGAGGCATCATCTACAACATAAGGGGGTTGCAGCCTAGCGTAAGCCCTATAGAATCTACTATTGAAAGCCACTATTGGTTCATTTGCCTCCCTCATGAGCCTGGTAAACTACAAAAGTAACTCATTAGCACTGATTGGGATCTGAAATTTCTATAAAAATGTAGTCTCCAGCTAAAGCCAAGTAGTGATAGACCCAGCAGGAAGATGGTTATACCAATGAAATGCCTCATCCCTAAGGGAATATGGGAAAATTCTACATGCAACATCCTCATGATTAATTCCCCTATCCTTAAGGGTAGTATTAAAAATCCTAATATGCTCCTCTGCAGTCCTTTTGGGATCATTAATGTGAAACCGAGAGTAGAAAAGCTCAGGATTTTTAGGCATAGGATTGTAATGGTTGAAAGATACGGGAGATGGCTTATCAGCTAGGAAAGCCATTGGTGGAGGTGGGGGTGGTAATGGCTAGCTGAGGTTGTTGGATGGGAATGTCCTCAGACTCAAACTCAGATGAACCTGATGAAGATGGGGATGATGGAGATGATGGAAGTGGCTGGGTGGATGATGATTCTTCCCTTCTGTTGGTCCTTCTTGACCTAGGAGGGGCTTGTAATTCTTGAAATTACTCTTCTCTTGGAGCAGATCTGGCTCTTCTTCTAAATCTTTTAGGAGAGATGGCAAACAAAAATTGATCCAACTTGCTTATTTAGGCCCTCCTAGTTCTAATTTGTTGATGATGTTTTCTGCACAACAACAACTCAGACAGAATATGAAATCCTATCTCTCTTGAAAGGTAAATCTCTATCAGCAAGCCTCAAGAAATAACCCCAAGGTCTCTAATGTCAGGTCTTGACAATGCATAAACAACTCAGTGATAAATGTGAAAATGCTGGTAATCACAAAGGGACCTTACTATAAGAAAATACTAAATCTTGAACTTATCAGATCTAGCAATATGATGATACTTCAATCCTAAATCTAACTCAAACGATAAAGAAATAACAAAAGATTAGGGCTTTAGAGAGATTCCTAAATTAAAACTATTCCTAAGATTAACAATGCAAATGATGAAATACTTGAAATGGACCAATCCCTCATAAACTAATTCTTGCTTAACCAAGATAAATCTACAATCTCACAGAAACAGTGCAATCTTCTAAGGTATGAAGATTTTCAGATCATGAACATTCATCCAAGACAACCCAATTGCAATTGAATTTCACAATTGAACTAAGCACAATGAATATAAAGGTCCAGGCTAACTTTGCAAAGCAACTAACAATTAGCTAGCTACAAAAATTATGGACTAGGGATTGCTGCAAACACCTCAAGCATCAAATCCTAAACACCATTGAATCATATCTAAATCTAAATCTAACATATATCTAATATCCTTGAGCAATTTGAAAGATAGAAGCATAAGAACCATGCAAGATAATTCAACACAAAAGAGATCACTAGAAAATCACAATGTCTTCAATTGTATTGAATCACCAAATTTCAACAACAATTCCAATGTTCTGTTACAACACTTGCTCCAGAATCGACTAACTCCTAACCCTAATTCTTACTTTACTACCCTAATTGCTTCTAAGAACTATCTCCAATGACTTCTACTAATAATCCCCCTTACAAATGAGGTGAAATGCCATATTTATAGAAAACCCCAGAGCATGTCGGCCCAATTTAGATTTTACAAAAAATAAAATAGCCCCAGATAGGTCGGCCAAGAGAAATTTGAAATAAGATAAGATATGCATTAAATGCATGGGACTCATCTAGGTCGGCCTGGGATTTATAATGCAACTCAATCCAATGCATGTGAAGTACAATTCCCAATGTAATTAATCATTAACTAGCCCCTTCATCCCTGTCTTAATTTATCTGGCATCTTGAGGAAAATACTCTCCAAGTCAGCCACATGTGAAGTAATAAATGCTTTAAATCCTCCAATCGAATTAATCTCCTCTAGAACCTCCTTGACATCCCTGTTAAATCCAACCTGCACTTAATAATCAACATCAATAATCATGAGGATCAAGATTAGCACATCACCAATAATATGTTCAAAATTTAAATAAATCCAAGCAAAGATCGAAATCCTGTGAAATATCGTTAATGCATAATTTCTACACAGTTCGGGATTTTCACCCGTCCGCGGAATCCAAGCCAGAGAGGAATTTTCGGGAAAATCTAGACCAGGCAGATTCTCGCAAAAACAAACAACAGTCAATAAATTCTGGAAAATGCAGAGACAACGGGAGTTTTGGGAAAATCTGGAGGGAGCAGAAATCCGCGAAGCAGGCAAAACTCCAGATTTTTGAGAAAACACAGAGGACAGGGAAAACCGAGGAAATCCGCCAGCACAGGAAAATCCTAAAATTGAGGGAAAACCCATATTTCGACATTCTCCAATGATCTCACTCAAATTGATTGAAAATCACAAATTTGAGGACCTGGGCTCAAATGAAAAATCATTCATTGATGGATCTAGAGTCAGAATTCACTCAAGGGCAATTCAATCGGTATTGGTGATGGCCCTAAAGTTGAAACCCTAAAATCAACCAAAACAAAAACAATCATATACATAGGGTTGAGCATGAAAATGCAATAATAAGAATGTAAGGCACTATTAGACTCATCGATCAACAGGAGAAAACAACGACTGGGCCGTCAACATTCATAAAAATGACAGACCAAACCCAAAATCCGGGAATTCGTCAAGGAGATGGAATTTCTGGAAAATCAGATCCAGGTGGAATTCCACAAAGAACAGAAATCCTCGAACCACAGTGTAAAACAGACATAGCCGAACTTTGAATGAAATCCGGGAAAATCTGGATGGGGCAGAAAATCCTGAAATCAGTGAAAAACCCAAAATGAGCTCAAAACGTTAGATTTTCAAAGTACTTCCTAGAAAGGGGGCATATGCACAAATAAGATAATCCTTCAAGAATGCTTTAAGGAAAAAAAACCTCAAATACAAAGGGCCAAAGCATCAAAATCCCAAAGCAAAAGAGGGTCCCTACTTTCAGTGGGGCGTGTGTGCAAAAACTGCACAACACAACCCAGCACAAACCGATCACCTCCACCAAGTTTCACTTGAAACATCCTCTACAATTGCTACATGCAAATATGTACTATCCATACACTAGTTTGCAACTACATCCTCTATGTTCATCCTTACAAATAAAGGTAACTAAACTTAATTTTTTTACATTTAACTCATTCTCTTTTACTCCCCCAACATATTTTCCTTCATCCTTTTCTACAATGATAATTTTTTCCATCCATTCTTCTTCTTTTGTTAACAAATCATCTTCATCTTTTCCATTCACTCCAACATCCTTGTGCTCCATCACTGCAACTTCAAGTTCCACAACTGTATCTTCATTGTTCTCACTTTTGGCACCCTCTTCTACATTCTTCTCTTTGCTTCTCACTTCTTTCACTTCCTCAATCACTACTGTAGCATCTTCCTCATCTTCAATTGTTGCACCTTCTTCTTGCCTCTCAACCTCTGCTACACTTTTCTCTTCCTTCTCGCTCTCTTTCTCTATCCCTTCCTCAAAACATACTTCTACACTATTTTCTCCATCCTTTTCACCTGCATACACAACTATGAAAAACTTTTTTCCTTTCTTCTTTGTCATTTTGTCAAACACTTTCCACACACTCTCAATATTCAACCTCTCAGGTTTACACTGCCTCACATTTGGTGATTGACCTGCACACCACACACACTCCACCCCTAGGTCCTAGTGCAAACTACCTCACATTCAACACTCTACCTGTACACTTAGGAACTCTTGCTCTGATACTACTGATGAAGGATTCTTCCAACCCTCATTCACAAACTCACAACATCTTATGAAATTCAAAAAATGATTGACAATATCATGAAAACATGCAAGAAGGGACTTAAGCTTCTCTTTCAAATTAACCAAATCTAAAATTACATTTTATTTGCAGCCATATAGGCTGATGAAAAACATTACAAATCTGATTACAATCTGATATAAAATTGAAATATGAAAGCAAAAATTAGATTCAATTTGTTCTCCCTCAAAATTTCTTCTTGCACCAATTTTTAGTTCCTTCAACCTACAAACTTCATTTTTAAACCTCTATTGCAATAAACCATGATTAACCAAACTTTTTCCTTCTACACAAAACATCCTCAAAACTGCAATAAAGCTTCAATAAAAATATCCACAACCCTCCCAAGAAAATAACGATGGCTGCAACAACAACCTTCCCATTCTAGCCAAGAATGGCTACCAAGACCAAGTCCAAATTGCTTGTATTCATAAAAAACAAGCTCCAAAAACCTCTCTAGAAAAAATTACAACCAAATTGGGAAGAAACCTCCCAAAAATCCATCCCCAAAACCTTCCATAATACTAAAAATTCTTTCCTAAACCTACTGGCACCAAAATTGCCAAAATTGGAGTCCATTCCTAGATTCTAGGGTAGTTTCTAATATAACTCCCGCCAACTCACCTTGGACACCCACCTTTGTATGCATCAATTAAGGAAGTTTCTAAATGAATAATTAAAACTTATAACTCCCTCCAAAACCACGCCCAAGTCCATGTTTTTCTAATTTTTGAAATTAACAATTTTCTAAAATTCCCTCCTAAATTATCTCCACTCCCAAAATTTGCAACAAAATATTAAAAGGAAATTATTTAATATTTATTTGTCTCAACTTGAAAATTACCCTATTAAATCAATCACCTACAAAAGCTTAGGAAAATAAATTAAAATATTATTTTTGGTTGATGCAAGATTGCTGGTCAACCACAAATACTCTTGCATCACTAGATCTTTCCTATTGTCCTAAGGACTGAGATCCAAGTTTGATTGGCTCACCATTGAGGTTGAAAGTCAATATTTACACCTTGTGATATCTTTCCTAATGCAATCCCTAGGGAAATACACTTATTGAGATTTCCAAGTTTTAAAGCACCCATTTACAACTTTGGGGATCCCTTTCCCCACATTTCATTTTGGTGAACCTAACATTCTTACATCATACTTTTCTGATTTGGAGGTCCTTGAAGCCCTAGATCTAGGTTTTTCATCATCTTATTTTTCATTTCATTTAGGGTTACATATTGTATATTTACATCATTCAAAATCACAAAAAATCCAAAAATATTGCATACATTCCACATAATAACTTGCATTAAGGTGTGTTTCACTCATTTAGGTCAGAATTTCATTCAAAAGCGCATTCAAAATGTAATGCCCTGCCACACAACCTTAAAGAATGATGCAAACACAACAGAAGCGTAGCAATTTTTTTTTTTGAAAGTGTAATTATAACATGTAATCTGAATTACACTTAACACATACATTCTCTAAAGTACATGACAACACAATACATTCGAATCCCATATACAAAAGTAATCTAACCATAGCATATAAATATTACTCATGAAATTAAATTTCATATATCTAGAGCATTTAATTTAACTCTTAAGATACAAGTACATTAAGAATCATTTATAGCTTGCATTCATTTTATAAAATAGTTACAAGAACTCATTTCCAAAATGAGGAAGATCAAATAATAATGTTACAATTTACAATGATACAAAAATTCTCCTCGAATAAAAATGAGGAGTAATACATATACAAATATCTATTGATACAAAGAACAATAGAGATGAAACATATCAACTAATACATGTGAGCTCTCCAATCTGGAAGATCCCGCTATCACGAACATGAAGTGAGAACCCAACGGTGTATGGTGCATGTTCCACCCAACCAAGTGGTACTCGAAGGCCCACCCCCTGTGCTAGGAGATAGTAAAAGGGCTCCCAAGGCAAACTAACAACCTCTAGACACATGCAAAGTAAAGAGTTGACTACACAAGTATAACACATAACATGAAGGTTACATTGCTTCCAGAGTAAAATAATCAAGTACATCAATTGAACATCTAAACTTTGTCATAGGAGAAATGTCACACATAATTTCTATGGGTTACCCTAGCATCCCTTTGTGCGCCGCACTCTGGGGCCGAGAACCACTCTCCTACCAACAACATAAGGATCTAATCCACAACCAAAGGTAAACACAGTGCACAAAACGGATATTAAATCCCAATCCAAAATATAAGAGGTAACACATGCAGTTTGTAATAACCGAGTGTCTAAACTGAATTACAACCAAGTGCACTACCCATTAGAAAAATAAAGGTTGATCTACAAATCACATCAACCCCCTTTATGCAAATAACATCCGAAGACTTACAAGGGAATAACAAAATTCAATCTCCCAAAAAAAATGTATGAACAAAGAAGTCATAATTTCGTAAGGAAATTTAGGCAAGTATATAATACTATCATTAGATTTCCTAAATCCAATTTCTTTTCAAGAAAAACAAGAATACATTAACAAATTAATCTAACTTAAAGCAATATCATATACAAAACAATAAAAGAAAATTAAATCAAGATATTTATTTATTTCAATTTCTATTTTTACATCAATATTAAATATGTTAAAATAATTTCATTATAACAATATTTAAATTGTGCATTTGCACACACTTATTATAAAAAAATACATATATATACATATATATACATATATATACATATATATACATATATATATACATATATATACATATATATATATATTATATTAAATTAAAAATAAAATAAAAATCAAAATAGAAATTATTAAGGGGCTGAATAGTTTTAAAAATCCATTTATAATGGTTGTATGCTGCATATGCAATGACTCCATATGGGGCCGTGGCCTCTGTGGGCAAGGCTAGGCTGCTCCCACAGTCACCTCCCTATGGGGCGGCTGCTGTGGAAACAACCACAGCCTCCCCCCATTCATATATAAACTTATAAAAAAAATTAATATTTAAAAAAACCCGCGATTTATAAAATTGCGTACGAACCTTTTTCAAATTCATTTTTATTTTTAAATATAATTTTTGCAGTATAAATTTCTACAGGAACTTCATAGTATAAATACAACTAAATCAAATTCAATTGTCGAGAAGGGAAAATTTTAACCAAATTTTCTACAGGAGGATTTTATCAAAATAAATACAGAGGTTTTTCTAATTTTCCAACCAAATAGAACTAATTGGGAAAACAAAACAAAAATGATAAACCTCTACAAGAAGATCTTTTCAATACCAATAAGATTTTCCCAAAAAATTTTAACAGGAAGATTTTAAATCTATTCCTATAGAGATTTCCAAATTTCTCTATTGTTTTCAGATTTTCTATTGTTTTAAGAATAATTTTCCACAAAGGCTCTCTGATTTCACTATAAAATTTTCTACATAAGCACTAAAATATTCATAACAATTTTTTAAACACAGAAGCCTTACAAATTTACAAAATAATTAAAAGCTTCTACACAA
>VDFB02364035.1:0-13856 GCA_007258455.2 Sequoia sempervirens | reverse complement strand
TCTCAATAGAAATTTGAATTTTCTTTCCAGTCAGTTTTACACTTTCAATGGTTGTCTTGATTAATGAGTTTGTGTTATAACATGTCCAAGACTATTTAATAGCAATTCTTACACTATTTATGTTATTTCAAATTATGCGACCTATAAAATATCAATTACAGAAAGCCATCAATCCAATTCTCAATATTAATAGATATAATTTATTCATGTTATTTCAAAATATGTGACCTACAAAAAATCTTAAATTCAATTATATTTTTAATATTAAATTAAAATTTGAAAAAATTACATCATATTTAAAGTCAATAAAATTATATTTGAGAATAAATTAAATATAGTTATACTATTTAAATGTGTAGTTAAATTTTTGAATAAATTATTTAGACGATTTGGAAGAAAATATAGCACATTGAAATGAAAATTTGTGAATATGTATTTTAATATTTATAATTAATATATATTAGTGCCTATTCATAAAAAAAAGGTTTTTTAGCAATTACTTTATCAATACACAAAATATCATGTGTATAAAATTTATTATATTTAATTTTATTAGATTTTATTGTTAAACATTTTAATGGGATAAAAAATAGTTAATATTAAAACGTCAAATAGTTTAAAATCAAGAACAATTAATGTCCTTGAAATATTTGAATTGATTCACTTTTCATAAAATTAGGACATACATATTCCAATCAATACAAAAATTGTCATTTTCTACCATTGAAAATACGGTTCATAAGATTTTGATACAAAAATTAAATATACCTCAAAAAAATTAATTAACAAAATAAATCACTTTATTTTTAAATTATCAATCTATTTCATATAACTATATTCTCAAACTAAAGCCTCTGCCCTACAACACCCACTCTTAAATAGGGGGGAAACTAAATTAAAGAAAGCAGGTTAGTAAATTCAATAATTTAAATATTTTATATTGTAACCACACAAGCTCTTTATTAGAGAAAAATTGAGACTTACAAACACATATACATTAAGTTTTGAAGAAAAAAGACAATATATAACTCTTTTACACACATAGTGCTAATAACAATCATACTTGAAAAAGAAAAAAATTAATTCAAATTTCATTTTGCACTATTGTGGGTCCTATAAACTTGATTGTAACATCTTGAGCAAGATAAATGGAGCAAGCTATAAGATATGTATACATTCAAAACAAATAACTCAAATATTTATATTGATCAAGAATTGATTTAGTTTCATCAAATAATATACCAATGTAACAAAACAACTTAAAAATACATTAGAAATTCATATCTTTAAATCTAACAACCCATTAGACCTTTAGATTTTGATGCATATTTTGACACCAAGATGTAATACCTCTAATTGACTATCAAATATTAAACCTTTTTTTTTAATTTTAAAATTATCAATTTAATTTAAACCAAGATATGTATTATATAATTTATAATTTTCTTTATGTCATAGCCTAACTAGACCCCAATAGTTACTTAATTGAGATTAAACTTTATTCAATGCTACAAGGGTTCCAGGGACACCAACTATTAAACCTCCACTTGAAAAATTACCCTAGGCTCATCGAGCCTCCACTACACAAAGACACATGGATAAATGATTCCATTTTATTAATTCTACAAGGATTGTATTCTAGTAAACTACATCCATAATCAATGGTTGGTCCTTCACTATATTACCATGGATCTAATGAAAAATATTGTAATGAGTACTATTATTCATAGCCAAGTTTTAGGGATTTTGTAGCTAACATGCAATTGTATCATCACCTTCACAACGGATATGCATAAACATTGGAATATGTTTGAGTTAGTTTTGGGTTCCATGATGGTGATTAGGTTGTGAACATGGTAAATCATACCTTTGATGATCTTCAGGGCTATGTAGCAATATTTTTTTTATAGTTTTGGAATGATCTGTGAGATCATTTAAAGGAGTCTAATTCACAAATTTCATAAAATATTTCAACCTTTCAATCATACCTACATATCTAAGTTATGCAATTTTTTTTTATCACTATCAAACATTGATATGAGTTGTGTCACTTTCAAGGTTTATGTGTCATTATGAAGTCTGTAAAAATTCATGCAATAAATCTATAAGGTTTGTGAAGGGTTTTAAGAGCCTGTGGCGCTTGCAATTTTTTAATAAGAGTTGAAGATAATTTAGTAGAGTCAAAAGAATCCTTAGAGTATGTAGGAGTTACAAAAAATTGATGGACTATGCATATGTTTGAAGGGTTCTATTTAGTCTATGAAGAACTGATTGAATCTTTGAGTTTGCATGTTTAGATATAAACAATACTTCTAGTATTGGGAAATAAAATGACATGAAATGCATGAAGTATAAGTTGGAAAACTTGTATGATTACAAAAATTCTCCCTTAAGATGGCCTAAAGAGTGCATTGTTGTTTTCGTTCATCACAACACTAGGAGATAATTGGATTATCATGGTGGATGACATGATAAAAATGAGAAGTAATTTCATTGTTTGCAAAATTGTTCACTTTGATAATGAGATTGGCATGTAGGATCTTGAAACCTACTCGCAAGTGGACCCATAAATTCCTTGAAACAAACAATGGGATCATTCTTCTTAAAGAGGGACATCTCATGAAGTTGAGTTGTGTTTTGGGCACCCCATTTGTGCCATGTTTTGCTTGTTCACCAAATCAGGTGATTTCTTTGTCAGAGCTTGAGAAGGAAATGTCTATAGGTGTCCTAGGGGGTAAGGGCTATCAGTACTGTTGGGTTTAGTAGGTCTATACATTATAAAGATTTATTCATTAAATTCATGTTTGGTTTCCTGATTAGATCCATCAGTCCTTTGTTTCCATTTTGATAGTGATAAATAAACTACATCTACCCATTAGAAGCTCATAAATCTTTTCAAGGATTCCCATATGATATTTTGTGTAGTGATCAAACCATCTCAAAATTTGGTAAGACCTATGAACTATGAAGCATTGGGAATTCATGATGTGTAAGGGATAGTTAGGTATACCAGTAAATAGTTTGTCACATAAAAACTATTAATGACCATTAGTCTTATAATAGTAAATGAGTGAACAATAGTTTGATCTTTCAAATCAATAGTATAACATAAAGAATACTATCAAACAATGACAAGTACGGTTTGGGTTGCTTGATGAACAAGATCTATCAACTTTCCATGTCAAAGAGATGCAAAAGAATAATTTAAAACCATATATAATCTACATACCCTAAGAATAGATGTGTATTCATGAGGAAAATTCTAATAATTGTTAAGAGTTTTCATAGAGGATGGAAGAAAATCATAGACATGAATACAAATGGTCATGGTTAAGAGGAAGGGGGATAAAATGGAAGAGGAAAAGATGAAGATGTTTAGGAAGGCCTCACAACATAAAATAATTTTGTACGGTCCTACAAGAAGAAGTATCATAGACCTTAGAAATGCTAGAGGCAACTATAGGATATTATTTGTGAACTGTGTGATGATAGTGAGTAGAATTGTGTGGTGATAGTGAACATGTTCTTTACCTCTTTAAGAAATAATGCAAGGCTATCAGTTCTATAAAATTGAGAATGAAAATAGAGAAGATGAAAAAGCAACATAAGAAGTGACTGGAAAAGATGAGTCTGTAGACCTATAAAAGTTTCAAAATAACTAGAGCCACCAATCCAAGTGCACAATACTTCAAGGTTATGCCAAAGCATCAATATTCTACACTGAAAATATGAGTAGTGACTACTTCAAAATATAAAAAATGGGTCAAAACATGTGTTTTGTATTGAAGAGACAAGTCATGAAGATAATGAACGAGTATTTGAAAGACATGTAGAATACCTTTTCACATCTTAAAAATATAGTGAGCTTTGTGACATGCCATAAAAAACTCTTGTAGAGTGATAGTCATGGGAATTAGTAAATAGGGTAGTTGTGAGGGAAGAGAATAGAGATTTCACGAAGGTTATACAAAGGTTTGGTGTAGAGAAGATAAAAGAAAGTAAAGACTCCTTAAGAGACACCAATGGGGAGCCTCATAATTTTGAATGATATAGGAACAAATGAGCATACAATAGGTAGTGATGATAAATAAGCCTATGTTTCCATAACAACTTATTGTATGCTTTCATCAAGAGATGAAGGATGTTGGTCATGGTAATTATGAATATCAAGAGATGTACCAAAAAATTATTTAGATAAAAAGCAAAGCTTGTGGAGATATGACATAGTATGCAAAAATATAGAGGATCCTTTCCAACCAACTAAGGTAGTCACCCGTGTGAAAAACATAAGGTTGAGAAATCATGAGGATACAAGAAGGATGCATAGTAAATAGTCATCAAATGACTATTAGAATAGTCAAATCACAAAAAAAACCCTATACAGAGTACAATGTATGTAACATAGAGACTGGTCCAAACCTTGCAAAGATTATGAAGCCTCCTAAAACACCACAAAAGATCAATGTTCAACCAGGATGAAAGGAAACTTGAAACCCCAACATGGAATTTTTAAAGTGATCTTCATGATACTTAACTCCCATGAAACAATTGTTAGAAGGGAAGAGTATGATTGACACTAATTCAAGGTCATCTAGCAAGTGTTCAAAATGTTAGTTCCATGATGCCAAAAATTGTACCCTTTGATAATTGGTGTGGATCAAATTGTTTGGGGGATAGAAAATTGATGTAACAAGTAGAGATTGCTTGTAATTTTTCCTAAGATATCACACAGTAAGATAGAATATGATTGTAAAAATTATGTTACTTGTAGTTATTTTCAAATATAAGGTTGTAGTCTAGATTAATTGCACTTCATGACCCTAAGACATGAGATCTTATACAAGAAACATCAAGAAAGGAAATATTCCTTAAACTTGTAAATTTATAGCTTCTCATGCATGATATTGTCAATCCAAAACATGAAATTACAAAAATGACTAATAGGAAAACAACACCTAGATTGGAAAGTTGAATTCCTTTATTTAGAACCAAGAAAGTAAAGGCTAGAAATTACCCTGTACTAGCTAAGAAAAATTCCACAATGGTGATGGTCCAAAAATTCCTCTACCATGTAACCAAAAATCCTTTTTTGATTGCAAAGAAGGTGTGGACTAAGCTAGAAGTATTAAAAACAATAGACCTATGGTTGGAAACCACATTCAAATTTTTCCATGGCTCATATTTTGTAATCAACACTTATCCCAACTATTTATAGTTTGTGATTTCCAAATGATGCTACAAGGCCATCTACCCATTTTTTACTTCAATTACCTAATACCTAGAATAAATATTCATTTACTATGAATCCCACAAGTCTAACAACTTCATTTTTGGATATTTTTATTTCCTTGTTGGGTACTTCAAGTGGCTTATTATTTCCTTTTTTAGGCACAAAACACACTCTTAAACTTGACCTCTACATATATTTAACCATAAATGTAACTATTTGTTTTGTGCTATGTAACCTAACTTGTAATTTCTCCTCTAAGGTTCACAACTATATCTTAGTGCCTTACTATTGCTACCTAAGTCTCACTAGCTCTGTCATGGTTAGCCTCATATACTATTTTATTTTTTTGTAATGTTCTTCTAATTCATATCTGATGGTTTCTACCACACATGATGTAATAAATATGATTTTAAAGAGATGAGGCATGAGCTTTTTATCTTTGTAGGCTCATCTAATCTTCATGCATTCTACTCATTGATGCATGAACTCCTTTCTTTGATAGGATAGTGAAAGGTGTTGCTACATGTGTGAGTCCTTTAACAACTATTCTATCTTGGATACATAGTGTAGCAAAAAAAATCCCAAACTAGAAAAATTTAAGTTCCTTCCAATTCACTTAAATGTCAAGGGCAACAATAGCATGGCCCAATCCTAGAACATTAATGTAATCAAATGCACCTTTAAGAATTTTTTAAAAATAGATTCTATGGATCTAAACTATAGATGATCAAATTTACAGTGCAATATATTTGGTACTTGGTCTACACCCTAAATATTTTATGAAAGCTCACCATGCTTCATTGAAGCATGCACCCCTAACTAGAGCCACTATTAGCACTTACAAAAAAAAAGAAAAATATAGTTAAGTGCTTTATCGTAGTTTTTAATCATTTTTAGAACCATAGTCGTCTTTGACTTGGAGGTTCACTAAACATCTTATTTCAACAATAAGAGGAACTATAGTGTTGAAAGAAAATGTTGGTGAGTGACAAAAATTAATAAAAATTTAACCAATCATTTCACATCGACAATTTTAGTGGTTTTCTAGAACACCTATTGGCTCTAACAAAGGTTCTTAGAACCTATCTTGTCACTAACAAGGGAGTAGTCAAATCCTTTATGTTCTTTGAAAAACCAACCCCTCCTCCTAGTGACCATATGTAACCATTTGTGTGTGTGCTAATTTGGAAAACTTAAGTTGCCTTTGGTATGCTTAGTCAGTTATGTGTTACCTTTTGATTGCATCATGTTCTCCCTATGCATCGAGGTTTGGGGTCTCCCATCACTATTCACAATTGTGACACCACTACATGTTTCCACTTATCATCACCTCATTTGATTGTACCCTTCCTTCATATTGTAGTTTTGTGTCTATTGCACTCTACCTAAAAAGTAATAGCTCGATTGCATTTTTTTTATATATTGAGAAAATACAAGATAGAAAGAATAAAATGCAATTTTAAACTATAGAGAACCAAGTCAAAATGTCACCAATTTTTTTTTTTTTTACAAGAGTAGTAATAATAACATAAACAAAAAAAGATAGCAACAACACTTATATAAACATCAAAAGCATCAACTATTTAATGAGTTACATTCTTGTCGAAGCAAACTAAATCAAAAACATTACAATGAACAACAAATTCGGTGGCCTTAGAGCTGCAACAAATCCAAGGAAAAATATAAAAATGAGATCTATCATCTCCTCATTTTGTCACATTTTATCTTTGCATCACATTTTTTCCTGACATATTTCATCTAAAGTTGCAATGAAGCACCCACTCTATTGAATGAAGTTACTTTACACGTGGTCATATGTCATTTGGTTGCATTTTCTTAGTTCAACATAAATGCATTAAGCTTAAGGATACTTTAAAATGAAATGAAGTGCTCTTATGTTGCATGTAAATGAGCTTGCTCTAGTCTATAGACACTCACCACTTGACATCTTCTAATTGTGTCACTTGGTTGTAGTGCATCACACTTTCATTAAAGAACTTTCAAATGATTTTTGTGATGGGATGAGTGTGTATGATGATTGTTAATCATCAATTCCATTTTAATTGATGACACATTCAAAATTATCAAACAATGTTGATCAACACTCAATGTAATGACAAGACCATTGTTGTAGGGATCTAAAAGGTCCAAAGTTCAAGCATCCACAATATAGAAATTTTTTTCAAACAATTATGTGATGGAATTCTCTATGTTTGCATTAAACACTATAGTGCTCAAAATTTAATGTTTCTAACGACTCCAACCACCGTTTCTCAAGCCCATAGGTGTAATGCAATGTTAATATTTTTCCATGTATTACAAATTTATTTTCTTGTTGCCATTGCCATTCATTGTTGCACATAGTGCTCTTTTATCACTTTAGAAGCTCCTTTCCATATTAAATTGCTAATTTAAGAGATCTTCTATAATCTACCCGCAGGTTTTTCATGTCAACATATGATCAACCTGTCAAAATAAATTCCTCACACATTTGCAAATGTTATTGTACATGAAATATCAAATTTTTATTTGCACTTATGTCTAGGGTTGTATTTGGTAACTCATACTTCATCTTAGTTATGTCTGATTTATAAATATAATGTTTGTATTCATTTTGAAAGGTTATATTTTTGGGGGGAAAAGGGCTCCTATAAGAGGAGATTGGTTTAAGTGTAACAACTAAAGGTCCTTACCTATTATTCATTACATTGTAATGCTCTTGTAATATGATCTGAAACATATGTGAATATATATTACTATGTAACTATCTCCAACTTTGAGATGTAATACATTTTGAATTAAGTAATCAAGGATTACAGAGCTTATTCAAGCACATTTGATGTTTTCAAACTATTGTTCTATTTGTTTTCCATTCAAGCTCCCAAGGGGTGTAAATGCTTGCATGAGAATAGTGAAAGTGTTGTTGTTTTAGATGGATTCCTAAGTATGGTTGTGTAGCATCTTAAACTATCACCCTTGACAATTGCACATTTTTTTGCTCCCTCTTAAGTAATTGGACCTAATTGTAGATCTAATGTCGTAAATTATGCATTTCATGGCCCATTTGGACATTTATTAAGAAAAACCATGTACAAAACCAAAGAAAACATTTAATATTTTTCTCCTAACACTTCACACCCTATAAAATAGGGCCAGGAAAAAATCACACTAGGTGACTTGGTCCCCTTATTTTTCCTCCAAATTTTAATATGTTGGAGTTAGAATTTTATTATTTGAAGTTAAAATGTCAAATGTTAGCTACCAAGATCTACTTTTTGGGAAATTAGATTAATTGCATATAAATACATAGTATTGTCATAATTTCAATTAATAATTAACCTCCAACACTTTTGAGAGCAATTATTACACTTCAAGATCAAGTCAAGAGCAGTCAATATCAGATTTATTTTAGTATTTCAATATCAAAGCATCATGTCAAGTTTTATGTTATTTTATTCATATTCAAACATACATTTTATTTGTGAGCAGTAACACTTGTAGGTCTTTAAGAAAATCAAGCCAAATTGCAATCAAGCCTTGGTGAGATTTGTATGGCTTCAATCCTTCAAGGGAAATTAGGTTTAGGTGTTAAGTTGTAATCCATTGTTGATTTATCATTCATTTTTCATTTAGCCTCTATCCCTCAAAAGGATAAGATCTCTACCATTGAATTACAACCTCAGAAGGCCTAGCTATTTTGGTAAAAGCTTAAATTATTCTATAAGTACTTAACTATGGTGTTCGTTTTAGCCACTTCTATATTTTGATATGGCATAGGTAATAATTATTTGAACCAATAGATACTTTATTAACATTGATTAAATCAACACATGTAAAAGACTGAAATCTTGCCGGTGAAAGTAATTTAGAGTTAAAGTAAATCTATAAAATATTGGTAACGTTAGACCCAACCTTATTTAAAGTGGATTGGGTCTGCATGGTTATATTTCCTTGATAAAGGATTCCCTAATAATGTTGAACTACATTAAACTTTGATACAAACGAAAAATACTAGTCCATAGCCCATAGTGAATTGTAATGAGCTGAATTTTAATACCTCTCATAGTCCAATAGTATTGTGTCATGTTGGGAATTAAATATATTTATTTTACTTGTGTAGATACTATCTTTTATTTTAGGAAAGGTGCTTTGTGCATGGAGCTATTCGAGTAGGTAGGTATATGGTGATAAATTATTTTGATGAATTCAATAATGTCACTATTTAGTATAATTATGAATAGTATAAATATGAAATGTTGTATATTGGTATGGTGTTAAATTATTTTGATGAATTCAATAATGTCACTACTTAGTATAATTATGAAATGATTGTATATTGGTATGGTGTTAAATTATTTTGATGAATTGGATAATGTCACTATATTTTGACTATATTTTGATGAATTGGATAATGTCACTATTTAGTACAATTATGAGATGTTATATTGGTTTAGGCTAAGTTAAGTTTTAAGTTCCTCACATGAGCATGAAACTATGAAGAGATGATATGAAGCATCCTTACTGCTTGGGAAAGACATATTGGAGCTAATCATGAGGTAATATCAATTGATACATGATTATTATTTGAGATGACATTTATGACCAAAGTTAGTTTAATTTTTTTAATTCAAATTTCTATTATTAATATTTTGGTATCTATTTCTCAACTATGATTGATGTGTGCATTCAGTGTGCAGGTTTATCTTTCTTTTAACTGGCCAATGGGAAAACAAGAGATCAACCATGAACCTTAATTACCACACCCCATTCACCCTGTAAAGAAATGGGAAATTTTCTATCCTCTATTGCAGAGTTCACTTAAGTATTTTGGGGAGGGCAATATCCATTCAGCCAGGTGTCTATCTAAGTGCAATTGTTCCTTCGTGTTGATTAAAAAAAATAAAATTGTTTAGTTCATTAACTTCAAGTTGTTGAGGGAACTCTTTCTCGGAACCCAGATTTGTGTCGTGGAGGATATTTATGGGTGATAAAGTAATATTTTTTTTTGGGTTTCCGCTGATTTTAAAAGGTCCCTCAACCAAGTAAAAGGGAGATCATTTTTTTTTTCTTGGCTTTTTCTTGGGGGAGGAAAAGAGGAAGGAAGAGTGTGGAATGGGAAGAAGATATACGGTATGGAAAACCAGCTTGAGGTAGGCCTTTTTACTGCTGTGAAAAATGGAGTACACTACATTATTTTCCATTGAGGGGATGTATACATATTCTTGTGTTTTCTTTCTTTTTCTTTTTTCTGGTCAAGCCACCGTGTTGTCTAGTTAACCCTATTGTGATTTGGGTGTGTTTTGACTTTGTGTTGTCTAGTAAACCCTATTGTAATTGGGTGTGCTTGAGATTTTTGAGGGTTTTGTGCTAAGTATATATGTTCTTGGTTGATCTCTTGGCTCGGGGGATGGTAAGAGCCTATTGGCTTGATGATCCATATGGTAGGGTGGAGAGCATTCTTCCCTAGGCCTCTCGGTTGACTGTAACTAATCTGTGCAGATGACAACTATTTCCAAAAGTGGATCCATAGAGGCATTGCTGACAAAGGAAGTTTGCAGATGGTTAAACCACTATTTTATTTGTAAGAGAAATATGTGAATCTAGCTTGAAAGAGAACAGTTTTGTAAATAACCCTTAATGGTGGTCTATTATTTAGTTTTAAAGATATATGCGGTACCCTACAGAGATAGAAATTGGTCCTCCTCTATACTAAGTTTCCTCATAAATGGGTCTATGTTGCATGAAAAGCAGGGTACACTCCTTATGACTGTTGTTTATGGCTATGAGAAAAGCATTGTTGCTGATCCTGTGCAAATGTGAGCAAAAGAAACAAAGGATTTTATGGGTTGTGCTAAGCATTTAAGGATATTCATATAACCTTATTAGTTTTTCCTCTGTGCATATAAACTGTGTAAACAATAATGGCTTTAGGCTTTATTCTACATGTAAAAACTTGTAAATAAATTGTAAATGTTGTTGATTCTTTATTTAAATATGGTGATGTTAAATGTTAGAAGTAAAAAGGTAAATAGACTGGTAAAGATAATAATATTACTTCCATTTTTATACCCTAGTTTAAGATATCCTCTGAGTAAGCGCTATCCTGACTTCTCATATACCTTCTCCAAAATCCACCTCTGTTACCCTCGTAGTATCAGAAATATGAAGAGGGAAATATAACTTACAGCCTCCTTACCCGGTCGTTTTTGGAACATACCTTTCCCAAGTTGTCACTAACCTAACTTCCAGCACTTTAGTTTTCAGAAAATGGTATCCCCTCTCCTTGGAGGCACAAGCATATGCTGGAACGTGGTCTCTCTCCAAGGCCAGTTCCCTGGTCACCATTTACTGAATCCCTACGGAATTACATTATTAGCGCTGCCATATTCTGAGGATAAGCATTAATAAATAGATGCAAATGAAATGGAAACTAGATGATATTGAAAACCCATCTCAACCCAGCCTGTGCTACACAAAACACCCTGATTTCATAGGCCTCCAAATCTTGCATGTTTGTAACAAATTTAAGGAGGGAAAATCATAGAGAAATGAAAGCCAGAGCTTAGTGAGAGATCCAACTTGGGGAAAGAATCGTGTCCTCAAACTGCCAGATTTATCCATAAATTTGAACATTGAATAATTTCCCAATGCCATTGAGACGCTACCCCTACCCCAACATTTTTGCTCACAAAATAGATTAGCGTAGAAATAATGAAAGAAAAAAGAAGAAGAAGATAGATATGTATGAGAAGATGCAAACAAATAAAATGAACAATTAGAATACAAATAATCCCTGCTGCCATGCTGAACTTTAGAATTCTCAATGTCTGGCCAGTCCAAGCCATGCTTTTAGGGCTTTAAATTTAACTCACATGATGTTAATTTCTTGAGTTGTGCTGGAACATTGAGGGAGATGCACTTGTACCACGTCATAGCTACCTTGCAGTATGATGCATTGCTGTCACACAGTGTACAAACCACTTGGTTCAATCACAGAAAAAGTCGAATAATATTATTACACTTTACCTTCTATAGTTTTATCCCAATCGCTTCCCCCTCCAAATCTCTCCATCATCTAATTTGGTGTGCGAGATACCTTCACTGCATTCTGCATTTTATTTTATTTTATTTTCCCTGGCTCCACGTGTCACATAGATTGGGAAAGTTTTATTTGGACAGCTACTGTGTCGACCATTTTCCCTTCTTTTCACGTTCTTCTTTTATCATACTTAGTCTCTTAAATATATTTCCTCTTACACAATGGCCATGGGCATTTAAAATCTAGGTAACTCCGTAGGCTAGTGAATCTAGTGAATCTAATGCTGCTCGATCCTTTCAAATAAACAGGCCGTTATAATAGTAGAAATTACCAATGACTTCAACGGTATAAATCTGTAGATAAAACTACGATTTGGAAATAGCCCAACACTTTAGAAATAACTCATTTGTGTTTTTTTTGTGCCGTAGTTAAAATGCTACTATATTAAGGGGAGCCCGTATTACCCATTAATTAAAGAAAAGAATGAATGAATTAAGTGAAGCGGAAGAGGTATTTAAAAATTTTCGCTAGCTTCAAATTTTGTCTCCAATTAGAATTTTAGAGCATATTATTTTCTCACGTGAGAATGCTTCCCCAATAAAAATATAGATTCCTAAAACATGCTTAGAAAAAAAAAAGGGCTTAGCACTAAAGGAGTAGATTTTAGGAGTTCCACCTTTTCTCTAAGGAAGGGCCTATCTTAAATATAAATCACTTTATTCTTTTTACTTTTAAAACATCTAAAGAAATCCTACTTCCCCATATAAGAGAGGAGGGGGCAATATATTTATTTTTAAATGAAAGGAAATAAATGAAGTGTAATGGGTTTCAATAGCAATCCTTTCGTTTAAAAAAGAGGGAAGGCTTCTTTAATTATTATTATTTTTATTCATTTAATTTAAATTTTATTTCTTTAAATTAATCAAATTAATTTTGCATGGATGAATATATTGTTTATATAGTATTATTAATCACATAATTCTTCACATATAGAGAATAAAAATAAAGGGGTTAGTAGCTAGTTCATAAAAATATATATTATATATAGATAAGAGACATTTTTGGTTGGGTTTAATAATGATTGAAGTATTAATATTTTAGCACTATCATTGTCATGAGAAAGGTTAATACTGATGTTAATGTTAATGTTAATGTACTCTCACTCTATTACCACATGGGTATCGTTAACCAAGAAGTTATTATGATGTAATTAGTTACGATGGACCATGGAATGATGATATTAATAAAAAGTAATAACATAAGGAAATTATTTTACCTCGAGCATATTAGTATCATTGTAAGATCTTTAAAACGTTGGCTCATTAAGTTCATAATAGCAATAATGCTTGTGCCATCAGATTTTGTATCATGTCCCAGTTGGTGCATTTTGATTTAGGCTAGTGCCATCTCGTTGATACCTTGCTAAGAATTTTGAAATCCATGGATATGCTAAGCATTGGCTAAATAGCAACGCTTCTTGAAAGATCTGGGGCGATGGGGCTACCCTTACCTTTTAGGGTGTGCATGATGGTTTCTACACTACCTGAATTGTTCTTGATCTCCCACACCTTGCCCTTTTTATAATAT
>VDFB02364033.1:0-14237 GCA_007258455.2 Sequoia sempervirens | reverse complement strand
ATTGAAAAAGAAAAAATAATGTGAATGTATAGGAATGTTGTCTGTGATACTATTGAATATTTTGATACATTCAACATCAACTGGGTTGAGAGGGATAATAATGTAATGGTTGATTCCCTTCCTGTACTAGCCTCAAGATTTGATACTTCCTTTACCTCCATTCAATGTAGGCATGATGTTGAAATTCTCACCAAGCCTAGTATTCTAAATAACATTTATAATTGGAAAGCCTTTGTTGGGTGAAAATTTTGTAATCCCTTTACAAATTACAAAATTGTATTTCAGCCACAGTTATGCGAGATGAAATATATCCTCTTAGAAAAGGGAGGCACCCTTCTTACTGCTTACTAGAACTAAAGTAGACTATTCAAGTATTTACAATATGTACATTACACTAATCATATGGGGTGTGTCACATTCACGATTCTCTCTTCTTTAAGAGAATATGTTTACAATGTTCCACTGTTTTTATTTCTTGATGCAATACAACTTTAAATAAAACCTAAGCAGTAATTTCCAATACTTCTAACTTGTCAAAGCATAGTCAGGAGCACCAGTATGATAAAGATATGTAACTGAATAGTTCATAGAGGCAAAAATTCATTTTGTAGTCTTCAATGATGAATTCCACAATAAAGCAACCAGCAACGTAAATGAAGCACAAAGTCTTCAATATACTTTACGAATAGATCCACGAGTAGCTTGAACAACTTTGAGAAAAAAGTCTTGAAGATAACTCACCAATATTATCGGTAATTATGTGATTCCAAGTAAAAGGCGCTGCACAAAGTCTACACAAATTATCTTGAAAGCCTTCCAATCTCAATTAGTAAAATACTACCTATCTAATCCAATAATAAGATAAACTCATGTAAATGACATAAGAACATTCACATTCATTGAAATTGATCCAACACAAAGTTCAGTATGCAATTTAGCCTTCTTTATTGATTGAAAAATAGTTTCACAACATGAACTCAAAGTTTCAAAATTGCTTCACAAATGTGTAGCACTTCGTTGCATAAGAAAAAAGGTAAATAATACAATAGAACCCTCTCATATTTATAGATGAGAGAAGAGAGCTAATCTAGGAAAAAACCCTAACTAACTATTGACTTATTCAATCGTGATGTCCATGATTGTAGGACATCTTTGTTGTTACATATAGCTACATTAATACCTATTTACATAAAACATGTGAAAAAGCATAAAAAAAACTAACTCTGGAAACACAAAAAGATCATTTCCCCGTGCTTTCAGCCAAGAAATCTTTAAGATGATGTGCAGTTCAACATTGTCTGGTATTGGAGTGTACTTGGAGATGGTGAGGATTCTTGAGATTAACTCCTCTGATGGTGTCAAACTCTTTTCGGTGCCTTTTAGGAACTATTCTCAAATTTGAAAATTCATCATTTTTTTCATTGAAGCTATTGAGAAAGCTTTGTCTTCAAATTATTTTTGAACCATTGATGTATACTCTTGAATAACTAAAACATTGGGAAGAACTTTCTGGTTGTGTTTCAAAGCTTTCTTACTTGGTGATAGGAAAGAATTCGATCAAAACTGCTCAGGATCTTGGAAATATCAAAATGGTATGTAAAAGTAGCTCCAAAAAGTTTCATATTTTTTAGTGTTAGAAAAATTCAACATCATTGAAAAGAAAAAATAATGTGAATGTATAGGAATGTTGTCTGTGATATTGAATATTTTGATACATTCAACATCAACCGGTTGAGAGAGGGATAATAAATGTAATGGTTGATTCCTTCCTGTACTAAATTGATACTTCCTTTACCTCCATTCAATGTAGGTATGATGTTGGAAATGCCTCAACAAGTTTCTCCAGTATTCTAAATAACATTTATAATGGAAAGCCTTAGTTAAGTGAAAATTTTTGTAATCCCCAAATTACAAAATTGAATTTCAGCCACGCTATGCAAGATGAAATATAATCGTAAAGGGGAGGCAATCTCTTCTAATGCCATTAGAAACTAAAGTAAACTATTCAAGTATTTACAATATGTACATTACACTAATCATATGGGGTGTGTCACATTCGACGCATTCTCTCTTCTTTAAGAGAATATGTTTGCCAATGTTCCACGGTTTTATTTCTGATGCAATACAACTTTAAATAAAAAACCTGGGCAAGCACTTCCAATGTTTCAACTTGTCAAAGCATAGTCTAGAGCACCAAAAGATGATAAAGATATAACCTAATAGTTCACGAGGAAAATTCATTTTGTAAGTCTTCATCACGAATTCCACAATAAAGTAACCAGCAACTTAAAATGAAGCACAAAGTTCAATATATATACCTTTTAATAGATCCATGAGTAGCTTTGAACAACTTTGGATAACAAAGTTCTAGTTTATAACTCACCAATATTATCTGTGAATGTGATTCCGGTAAAGGCGCCGCACAAAGTCTATAATAAATTATCTTGAAAGCCTTCCAATCTCAATTAGTAAAATATCACCTATCTAATCCAATAATAAGATAAACTCATGTAAATGACATAAGAACATTCACATTCATTGAAATTGATCCAACACAAAGTTCGGTATGCAATTTAGCCTTCTTTATTGATTGAAAAATAGTTTCACAACATGAACTCAAAGTTTCAAAATTGCTTCACAAATGTGTAGCACTTCGTTGCATAAGACAAAAGGTAAATAATACAATAGAACCCTCTCATATTTATAGATGAGAGAAGAGAGCTAATCTAGGAAAAAACCCTAACTAACTATTGACTTATTCAATCGTGATGTCCATGATTGTAGGACATCTCTGTTTTTACATATAGCTACATTAATACCTATTTACATAAAGCATGTGAAAAAGCATAAAAAAAAACTAACTCTGGAAACACAAAAAGATAATTTCCCCATGCTTTCAGCCAAGAAATCTTTATGATGATGTGCAGTTCAACATTGTCTGGTATTGGAGTGTACTTGGAGATGGTGAGGATTCTTGAGATTAACTCCTCTGATGGTGTCAAACTCTTTTTGGTGCCTTTTAGGAACTATTCTCAAATTTGAAAATTCATCATTTTGTTCATTGAAGCTATTGAGAAAGTTGTCTTCAAATTATTTTTGAACCATTGATGTATACTCTTGAATAACTAAAACATTGGGAAGAACTTTCCAGTTGTGTTTCAAAGCTTTCTTACTCGGTGATAGGAAATAATTCGATCAAAACTGCTCAGGATCTTGGAAATATCAAAATGGTATGTAAAAGTAGCTCCAAAAAGTTTCATATTTTTCAGTGTTAGAAAAAATTCAACATCATATTGAAAAAGAAAAAATAATGTGAATGTATAGGAATGTTGTCTGTGATACTATTGAATATTTTGATACATTCAACATCAACTGGGTTGAGAGGGATAATAATGTAATGGTTGATTCCCTTCCTATACTAGCCTCAAGATTTGATACTTCCTTTACCTCCATTCAATGTAGGTATGATGTTGAAATTCTCACCAAGCCTAGTATTCTAAATAACATTTATAATTGGAAAGCCTTTGTTGGGTGAAAATTTTGTAATCCCTTTACAAATTACAAAATTGAATTTCAGCCACAGTTATGCGAGATGAAATATATCCTCTCAGAAAAGGGAGGCACCCTCTTCTTAATGCTTACTAGAACTAAAGTAAACTATTCAAGATTTACAATATGTGTTACACTAATCATATAAAATACATTCACCTATTCTCTCTTCTTTAAGAATATACATAATGTTCCACCGCTTTTATTTTGATGCATTTACAACTTAAATAAACCCAAGCAAAGAATTTCCACACTTCAACTTGTCAAAGCATAGTCTAGGAGTACTAGTGTGATAAAGATACGTAACCAAAAGGATCACGGAGGCACAAAGTCATTTTGTAGTCTTCAATGATGAATTTCACAATAAAATAACCAACAATGTAAATGAAGCACAAAGTCTTCAATATACTTCACAAATAGATCCACGAGCAACATGAAAAAATTCAAGTACAAATTCTCAAAGATAACTCACCAATATTATTAGTAATTACGTGATTCCAATTAAAAGGTGTAGCAAAAATTCTACACAAATTATCTTGAAATCCTTCCAATCTCAATTTATAAGATATTGCGAATTCAATCCAATAATAAGATAAACTTATGCTTGAATGACATAAGAACATTGACATACGTTGAAATTGACCGAACTCAAATTTTGGTATGCAATTTAACCTTCTTTATTGATTTGAAAGTAGTTTCACAATAAGAACTCAAAGTTTCAAAATTGCTTCACAAATGTGTAGCACTTCGTTGCATAAGACAAAAGGTAAATAATACAATAGAACCCTCTCATATTTATAGATGAGAGAAGAGAGCTAATCTAGGAAAAAACCCTAACTAACTATTGACTTATTCAATCGTGATGTCCATGATTGTAGGACATCTCTGTTTTTACATATAGCTACATTAATACCTATTTACATAAAGCATGTGAAAAAGCATAAAAAAAAACTAACTCTGGAAACACAAAAAGATCATTTCCCCATGCTTTCAGCCAAGAAATCTTTATGATGATGTGCAGTTCAACATTGTCTGGTATTGGAGTGTACTTGGAGATGGTGAGGATTCTTGAGATTAACTCCTCTGATGGTGTCAAACTCTTTTTGGTGCCTTTTAGGAACTATTCTCAAATTTGAAAATTCATCATTTTGTTCATTGAAGCTATTGAGAAAGTTGTCTTCAAATTATTTTTGAACCATTGATGTATACTCTTGAATAACTAAAACATTGGGAAGAACTTTCCAGTTGTGTTTCAAAGCTTTCTTACTCGGTGATAGGAAATAATTCGATCAAAACTGCTCAGGATCTTGGAAATATCAAAATGGTATGTAAAAGTAGCTCCAAAAAGTTTCATATTTTTCAGTGTTAGAAAAAATTCCAAATTTTATGCACTGGTGGGAAAATTGTGAGCAACTACATATGCTTTGGTAATTCAAATGAAAAGGTGGAGAAAAATTGAGCTCTTGCATGATATATTACACTTAAGATGTAATGGCTCAAAAATTCTAAGATGTTGCTTGAAAATATGCAAAAGTGGAGAAAAACCCCGACATTGCATGAGGGAAGGAACTTTGGATGCAAGGGCGCTAAATTTTTGAGCTACTACATGTGGGAAGGACACTTGGGTGCAAGGGTGCTAAATTTTTGAGCTACTACATGTGACTTGTGGTTTGAGATGCAGTGTCTCAAAAATTCCCCGACAATGCATGTGCAAGAAAATGAATAAGGCATGGAAAGTATGCAAAGGCTCAAAAATTCCTCGACACTACATGTACAAGAAAATGACTAAGGCATGGAAAATATGCAGAGGCTAAAAAATTTCTTGACACTACATGTGCAAGAAAATGAGTAAGGCATGGAAAATATTCAAAGGCTCAAAAATTCCTCGACATTGCATGTTAATATGCACATGTGCTAAAATTCAACGACACTGCATGATGGAAAATATGCAGAGGATCAAAAATTCCCTGAAACTGCATGTGCAATAAAATGACTAAGTTATGAAAAATATGCAAAGGCTCAAAAATTCCCCGACACTACATGTCAATCGCTAAAATTCAGCGATGCTACATCTTAGAAAAACCCTGCTCCTACAAGTGCTAAAATTTTTCTAACTCCCAAAACTGAATTTTCACAACTTTGTTCAAAATGTGAATTTCTACGAACCAACAAAGTTTAATGCTTGGAATGAATTTTCAAGGCTAAAGAACCACACACAAGGACTGATTGGGATTTTCCTCATTTTACGTGCTTAGGGTACGTGGGCTACAAAATGGGAAAGTTTCGTAGGGGTTATCCCATGAATTTAGCGCACTGAATTCAAGGATAACATCTAGCTCTAGTTGGGAGCTCCCTTCGATCATTATTTGAAACAATCGAAGGGAGAAGAAATCTAGTCTCTAAGTGCCTTCATCCATCCATTGGGAATAGATTCAGGTGAGAAAATAAAAAAGACATAAAAAGACTGAAAAAGAAAAAGAAACTGCTTCCACCAAAAAGTTGGTGAACCCTTAATAGTCCTCTCCTTTTGTCCCATAATGCATTATACAATGCATATTCCAGGATCCCATACGTGATTGTGATAATGTCACAACCATTCAATTTTGGTTTGATACCAACTCTTTTGAAAAATCATTAACTCGACATCACCTTGGGTATGAAAGTTTTTAATTCCTTTCTTACATGCAACTTCCATTCTTAACGATAATATTTCATACTTTGCTTTGTCATTATTGTTGTCAGACTGCAACTTTAAAGGAAAAGGGAATATTTTTCCTTAAGGAGGTATGAGAACAATTCCTACTCCTGATCCAGTGGATGAACAATTGCCGCCAAATTCAATATTCCAATTTTTTTTGGATCCATTAAATTGATAGCTTCAAAATCTGACTCTTCCATTCAAAGAAGATTCTTCATCTGAAGAAGACTTTTTGTCTGAAGAAATTTCCTTATCTAATGAAGATGAGCCATTAGTTTTCTTCTCTTTTCTTCCATTCTTATCCAAAGACTCAGATATTTCATTAGTTTGCAAATAGTAAAAACTCATCCCAAGAGACTCAAAGAGAATCTGAGCTTTTGGGTCACCCAATCTTGTAACAAAAAATGTTGCTTCCCTTTCTGGAAACAACTTCCTCATAACACCCTTGATAGGTGTCCTTGCCTTTGAAATATCCATTTTGAGCTCTCTTCCCACATCCTTGCAAAAATTGCATCCAAGTAAGAGACCATAGGACACTAGAACATCTGCAACCAAGACTGTCATCTTGATTTTCTTCTCCAAAAATGTAGCAAATGCAAATTGTGCATCTTCAATCTGCCCGATTAGGGGCAATGGTTTATTCTCCATGGAGAAGCAACAACCAATTTTTTTTGTTTGATTTAAACCCAAGGAAATAGCTACCTTAGTAGGAATGACGTTGTCAGATGCGCCAAAGTCAATTACACAATTGCTTAATTTGAAGCCACTGACTAACAATCAAATGTAGAAAGGATCAATCTTTTATGTAATTGATGAGGGAGTGGAGACTAAGTTACTATGCGGAGGGTTAGGCTTTGGGGCATTAGGAATATTTGAAGGGATTTATTTACATGGATTAGTTCCTTTATCCTTCACAAACTTAACAAGCCTATCAAATTGATTATGATTAGCTTTCAAGTATTCGACTTTAGAAATCTTGATTTTAGTTTTCTTCGCATGATCAATGATATCAAATGCTTGGAATGAATTGATCAAGGAAGCATGTGTAACTTTAGGGGTAGGTTTACTAAAATAGGCACTGGTCTTAGGACCCTAATATTTGGCTTTTGAACTTGAAGAAACAATAGGAGGATTAGGAGCACTTACTGATTTATTTGTTGTGTCCTTTGATTGTAGCGGCAAAGGAGTACCTCTTTCTACAATAGTTATGAGCAATTTGTCAGTTGCTTTTGTATTATCAACTTGATTTTGGTCAAGCTGAGTTTTCTATGACCGAGTGAAGACAACATATGAATCTATCACTATGTCCTCCTCATCAGGTTCATGCTCAACATGCAAATAACCAATGTTAGAGTTGTTAGCTAGATCTTCTTCATCTTCATGGAACATATCAAAATTTTCTTCCATAGGGTATCCCAGCTGTGTGTAGTCACCTTGCTTCATTTCATAATATCCCCCAGCTACATTGGTGGGTGGAGGCTCTAAAGCAAGTATTCCTTGAGGTGCAAGAAGATGATTTAGATTTCTATTTCTGGAATAATTGGGAGAATTTGGGAAAGTTCTTCTAGGAACATCCTTGTAGGAATTATTTGAAACTTGCTTCTTCAATGCCAACAACTCATTTTCCAACCTTTGTACCATTGGATTTGAAAAGTTGGAGTTGTAATTGGAAGAGGAAGAATTAGATGCTTTCCCTCTTCTATTTGGATTTGTTCTTATTTTACTGGCAAGCATCAAATCATCTTCAACACTTGTAGCTAACTGTCGAGTCATTTCAAGATTAGGTATGACTACTCTACACAACAAGAAACTCACTTCTAGAAGTTGCGTGTTGATGAAAAAGCACTTAAGATTGTGGGTTGTTGGTTTAGCCTCAATAGGAATCCTCGTCACTAGTTTATTGAATTTGGCCACAAACTCATGCATGGGTTCATGTTCCTCTTTCCTCATTGTTGTAAGCTGAGCTAACAAGGCATGTGCATCTTTAGCAGGTTTGAAAGTCTCTTAAAAATTAACACATAGAGTGTTCTAATTAGTAACAACACCAGGAGCAAGAGTGTAGAACCACTCAACAACTACTCCTTGTAAAGTCTCAATAAACAACCTTACAACATATTTTTGTTCAACACCAAGAACACAAAAAATAATATAGAAAGAGGCGATGTGTTCATCAAGGTGCTACTTTCCATCATAAAATTTTGAGATTGTAGTGTCAAAAAATGTCATCGGTGACATTTTCACACTTGTTTGGGCCCTCATAAAATTGAGCTTAATGATGCCTTGACTTAGTGTTGTAATGTGTTTAACACACTCACATTAGGTCTTGGGCCCTTGTGAACTAATGAACTTAAATGGTACCTTTCTAAAGTGTTGTGAAGGTTGTGCACACTTTCTACACTTTTCACGGTTTTACATTAATTAACTAAACCTAATAAACTCCTTTTTAATCAAATTTAATCGAACATACCTTTTATTTATTAGTGTTGGAAAAGTGTTGTAACACTTCTCACACTTTTCTAGTTTTATTAAATAATACTCATTTCTTCTATTTAATTGGCCTTATTTTTGTATCTGACAAGCCTATATTTAATTTATTCTTTAAGGGATAATCCCCACACAAACTGTGGTGATCCAACTCATATCTGTTTTAGGCTGTGTGACCCAGATTGAGATCTAGGATCCATACGCCACCCATGATGGGAGTCCCACCTTAGGGGGTTTTGGGTCATCCTTGAACTTGATTTTACACCTTCAAGCATTTTGGAATTTGTTCCTCATAAATTGAGTAATGTGGGATCTCATGCCACCTTCTAAGGAGAGTCCTGCTGGGTTCAAAATCAAAATTAATTCAAATTTTATCAGGATTTTATCCTCCCAGATTTGATGTCGGCTTGTAGTGTTGTAATTTCAAAAATTCTTGCATAATTAAGTATAAATACAAGGTTATTTCACTCATTTTTCACCTAAGCATTCAAGAGATCACCTAAGACTTTGTGGAGAGAATCGAGACAGGTGTTCAGAGTTCACAGAGAATCTCAAGTGCCTACAGAGAATTCAAGAGTCTTCATGGCATATTATCAACGTCATTTTAGAGCATTCATCGCATCAAGCATCGTCAGCCCTTGCATCATGTTGTTTTGGGCTAACAATTGTGATGTAGGGTTTCAAATGGATCACAAGCATTGGTCTGGGACTGACCGGACCAAGAGTAAAGGATCCAAAATCCATTGGAGTTATCTCATATAGCCAAATTTATCATTTCTAGTATCAAGAGTTTAAACATCATATTTGTTCATTCATCATTCTCCATTCATATTTCATTTCATTTAGAGGTTTGATTACTAAAATGGGATTGACCTGAAGGAAACCTCACCAACAAAACAATATTTTACCTCTCTTTATGATCAGAGGTTTTAGGGTTGAGACATTACATTGAAGATCAATGGAGAAAGTTGGTCAGGCACCAAAGTATCAACCTGTCACCTGTAATTAGAGGAGTTATCATAAATACCTCCCTATGTGCTGTAAATCGGAAGGTTTCGGAATTTGAACACCAAAGCACAAAACCACCAAGACAAGATTCAAACTCTGAAGCTTTTGGAAACATGATCATATTTAGTTCTGGAAAGAGTCCCATTTAGTCAATTTTAGTTTTGCTTCATGACCATTTGCTGGATTTCATTTTCTACAAACTGACCATCTGGGATTCGATTTTTCCACCAGTATATTCATCTATCAGCCAGTAAAGCTGTAATTTTCAGTATTTCAAGAGCCTCATCCAGCCACCTTTAGGTTTCTAGGTGCACACCTTTCTTCTTGTAACTTTTTGTTCTGACTTTCATACATTTTTAGGTCATCTAGTTAAATATTGCATCATACTAGGGTTAAGCATTGCATCTTGTATTTCATTTTCCCTTCCAAGCCCTAGCTTGGTAATGAACCCCTCATTAGTTTACAATCAGCCCCTAGGACAACCCTATTGCAAGATCTCTTTCTCCTTTGCATGGTTGAGGTTGAGATCTCTAGGGTGTGTCCTTGAATGAGAGTGTTGAGTTTTGTTATTCTAGGCTTGAAACCCTAGAACTCAAAAAAAAAAAATTCCACCTTTCATTTTTGTGAACCTACATTTAGAACATCATAATTCTGATTTGGAGTGCATCATCATCCTAGATCTTTCTTTCATTAACATTGCATTAGGATTTGCATTAGTTAATTGGCTTTCTAGGGTTTCTAAATTTTGCATTAGTGAAAGTGCATATAGCTTGCATTTTTGCATCTAAAATCATTGAAAATCATATAAAATCTGCATTTTCACTTAGGTTACAAATCATACAACATAAAAATCATAAAAATCAAATGATTTTTTTTGAATTTTTTGAAAAAGATCCTCATTGGGACTCATACGCCCCTCTGGGTGAATCAGTCCCAGTAAAGATTTTGCACTACATTTTTTAGAATTTAAAACTCTATTTCTATACTCCTGTTTGTTGTTGATAACTTTTAGTTTTAGTTTACAGGTTTTTTGTTTCATTCAATTCATTTCATCTAGTTTAAATTAGTTTATCTTGTGCATTGCTTAAATTCAAAATTACATCTACAACTTTTCATTTCACATTATTGCATAGTTTAGAATCTGAAATTTGCATCATGGATATGTGCTTTGGAAAACTATGGATGTCCTTGAAGTCCTTAGTGGATGTGTCAAGTTGTGCTTTTGGAAATTACCCTAATGAAATTGAACTTATTCATGCTTCTTCAACTCCTAACGCATGTCCTCGTGATGTTGACATTATTGGAGAAGATGATGACAACATGAATAAGTTCCTAAACGATTTCCTTAATAACCTTGAAGCTAATGCATCCTCTTACCCATCAATGAAACAACCAACACCCCCTATAATACCACCTCTTGAGATGTTTGGTTACTTAAAGCCCGAAGTTGAGACAAAAGTTGAACATAAGTTCCCTACAATAGGTGAACCTAGTTCTTCTAAGCAAGTAAACACTCAACCATTCTATGTTAATAAAGTGACCAACACTACCATCAATCTAGAAGAAACATATATGGAAAAGTCTTTACAATATTGAGTAAACAAGGATGTGATACAACAAGTGAACATGAAATTCATCAACTCTTAAAGAAAATTCAAGTGGAAAATACAAAAGGATTAGGATATCAAGATCCTCCTCCTGATATGAATGTCCTCCTTCCTAAAGAACAACCAATGATTCATAATGATGATAAGGATGAAAGGATTGTCTTAGGTCCTCCTCCTCAACAATCAACTCGAGAAGTGGGTGAATCTAGAAAACCTTTCCACCTTCCTTGTCCTAGATCCAAAAATGAGAAAGCATTGCAAATGCTTCTTCGTCATGGTCTCATAAAATTACCACCCCGTACTAGAATCAAATTTCCTAAAGATAATATGAACTATTGTGCATACCATCAAACTATTGGGCATAGTATTAATGACTATCATGCCTTATAGAGTATATTGGATAGATATGAGGTTCCTAAAAACAGTGACTTTATTGAATAAAAATTATAACCTTTCCATTCTTGTCATGTAATAGTTGTAGAATCTTGTATTCTCACCATCACATGATCTTTCTCATCACCTACCTCAGCTCATTCTTGTCCTACACATAGTCGGGGAAAGAATTGGATAGCCTTGTCCTAGTAATGCATTTGTCATTGTCCCTTTAGCTACGTTGACTCGCATGTGCCTTACTAGTCTTTTGCATTATTTCTTTTTCATTTTTCTTTTGTGTGATTGCATGTGCATAATGTGATCCCCTATGATGTTTTGTTTGATGTCTCTCTCTCTTTGTGACATTCCTCTATTTGTACCTTCATTCTTCTCCATGTCGTAAATATTTTATCTTTTTTCCTTTTATATTTTTTCATTTGTCTCAGGTTATCCTTTTGTGATGCAGTGTCTATACATCCAGTGTCTTCCATGTTGACCTCAAATATTTTTCTTATCTTTTCATTTGTCTTGTGTTTCCTTGTTGGAGATGCAAGGCATCACATCTATAAGCTCCATGTTGACCTAAAAAGGTTTTTGTTTTCATTTCCTCTTTGTGGCCATTCTTCTAGTTCTATGTGTATTTGGGGAATGATGGTGCCTGGGAGTTTCTAAAACATTGTAAGTAAGAACATTGACCCCAAATCCACATGGATCCATTTATGTGTTTGCTTGCCATTTTAGGGCAACCCTCTTTCTTTTTGTTTATGATTCTTTAACATATGACTTTGGCATAGGGCTTCCAAGTTAGCTCCTCATGTCCTCTTTATTGTTAGCATTTTGAACATTTGCTACTTTTAAAGTAATTGATCACAACATGGTGGTTTGAAATTTCTTTAAAGTGGGGTATGTTATATTTATTCTTTTTTTATGTTTCATGGTAGTCTTTGCTTCATGTGAGCGCATCTTTTTCTTTCCTCGATGATTGGTGTGGATGTCTAAGAGTGATCTCTCATATAGATATTATTTTCCTCTTAGTATTTTTGAGTGCTATGCTAATTTACATCCCCTGTCAGGGAATTTTCTATTCTTTGATTGATCCTCTCTTGGAGACATTAGGCACAATTTCCCCTAAGTTAAGACCTCACATGAAATAAGCAAGACTCCTTTGAATGTTCATTATTGTTGCATTTGCATTTTCAGTTATATGGAAACCTTGTATAACACACCTTGCATGCCTATGAAGCCATCTTGTTTGTTCATGAGTTCCAAGCATACGAATTTTTGCTCGCCTCATGAAGCTTGAAGTGCATTATTCATGAGCTCCAAGCATACAAAGTTTTTCTTTCCTCTTGAAGCTCGAAGGTCATTTTTGCGTGGCGCCTTATTAAAGTTTGACGAGAAGCCTAAATGAGGCATGAATTTCCCTTAGCCACTCGCATGTGAGTGTGAATGCATACCGTCCATGTGTGTATGTGTCTCACCTCTTTTGGATCCTCACCGAGCGGACGACCTGAAATTTTGTTGCCTCAAAGTAAGCACGTATTCTTTTTGGACAAACAACTTGGATCTGATCCACATTGTGATGGATAAATGGTCGAAGCTTTATCCAGCCCTTTTATTTTTATTTTTCTTTTCATCTTTGGAAGTGTATGCTTGTGCCTTTATGATGCTCTTTATATCATTTTCATGTGTGTTCCTTTGTGCCTATTTTGGTTTGTCATGGGATCTTGATCCTAGGGGATTGATCACCCCTCTTGATCATTTTCATCCCGTATTACTAGAAATGGTACACTTGAACCCCTTTTGATGCCAGTTGGTCTACTTTAGTGTGAGTTTGAATCAAGTTCATCCTCTCACTAAATTGGGGGCTCAATGTAGTGTCGAAAAATGTCATCGGTGACATTTTCACACTTGTTTGGGCCCTCATTGTAGAATTGAGCTTAATGATGCCTTGAATTAGTGTTGTAATGTGTTTAACATGCTCACATTAGGTCTTGGGCCCTTGTAAACTAATGAACTTAAATGGTACCTTTCTAAAGTGTTGTGAAGTGTTGTAACACAATTTCACACTTTTTTAAGGTTTTATTAATTAACTAAACCTAATAAACCTCTTTTTAATCAAAATGTACCTTAATCATACCTTATTTAAGGTGTTGTAAAGTGTTGTAACACACTTTCACACTTTTCTAGGGTTTTTTAAATAATTGGGCTTCTTTATGCTTTTATAATTGCCTTGAGATGTAATTCACAAGCTCTTACTTAATGCATCTTTTGAGGATAACTCGATACAAATCAATATCCAATCATAATCTGTGTTTCTTTAGCTGTGTGGTCTAAATTAATGATTTGGGACTCATACGCCACCTTGGGTGTATGAGTCCCACTTAGGGTTTTGGGTCTCAAACCTAATTTTACACCTTTCTAAGCATTTTTGAATTTGGTCCCATAAATTATGCCTAAAGGGATTCATATGCCACTTTGGGTGTATGAGTCCCATTTGGCCCAACATCAAAATAAAT
>VDFB02364032.1:0-23227 GCA_007258455.2 Sequoia sempervirens | reverse complement strand
ATGTCCCTATAGAATTCACACCTTGTAAGCGAACTTTGGGACTTGGTTGCTCGAAGGAATGATCTAAAGGGAAGCCATGGTTGAGTGACATGAATTCTTCTCAACCTCGTCCTGTTGAAAAGATTCTTCCTCCATTGTCTTCCATCTTCGTGCCTTCTTCCTCTTCTTCTTGTGAGAAGTCAAACTTTTCTCCACAAGAGAAAGGCTTGCTTGCTGCTCTTCATCCTTTATTTGAGTAAGAGCGTATTTTGTTGCGGCCTCTAAAAGCCCACTTAATCACTCTTCCTTCTCCTACACGTAATAGAATTCATAAACATGATGAAGGAGAACATACATTTTGTGCATACCATCAAGTGCTTGGCCATTCCACTAGTGAATGTAAGGCCTTGAAAGATAAAATACATCTTTGTGATTCAGGTGCCATCAAACTCTCGTTTGATTGATGCACCCGCCTTTTCTTCACATGACAAGTGATATCGAGGTTTACTTCTATCCTATATGTTTGCATGGTTCTCCTCCCCTATATGTTGGGGGCAGGGATAACTCATTTTGGAGATGTTTATCCTTCTTAAGGACCCCCTCTCTTCTCTATCTTTCAATTGAAGCGTCCCTTAAGAGGACCCCTCTTTCTCTTTTGAAGGGTTCTCGAGGGATCCCCTTTGAAAGTCTTTATCTCAAATGGATTCTTTCGCGTCTAGCTTGGGGGAAACCTGACTAGAACTATTTCATATCTTTGTGTCTAGATTGGGGGCAGCCTGACTAGACCCATTTCATATCTTCGCATCTAGCTTGGGGGCAGCCTGACTAGACCTATGTTTTCTGTGACTGTCCTGCAACACAGCTTGTAGCAACCACAAGATTCTCTGATTTGTCTTGCTTCGTAGGACCGAGAACCTAGAGAGCTCCTTTACATCCTTATTTGGTTATACGGGTTTTCTTCCTTGAGTGGGGATTGCTTTTATCACCTATATTTTAGGATACAGGTTTTCCTCCTTGAGCGGGGATTTCTTTTGTCACCTACACTTCGTGATACGGGTTTTCCTCCTTGAGTAGGGATTGCTTTTATCACCTATATTTTGTGATACAAGTTTTCCTCCTTGACCGAGGATTGCTTTTATCACCTATATTTTGTGATACGGGTTGTCCTCCTCAAGTGGGGATTGCTTTTATCACTCTTGCATTCATTTCATTTTTTATCTCTTAACTTGTATATATTGGATCAAAGATATGCATCTTCTTCATCCTAGGTATATGCTCTTTCTCTCTTCATTTTAGAATTCTTCTATGTATTGTTTGGGGACAATGGATAGTACTGAGACAACCTTTTACATCAAGGTCTCTTTTACTTTGCTGACTCAAATCCTTTAGCTTTTTATGTTCTAACATTGCTGTCTGGTGCATGTTTTTCTTGTCTAATGTATTGGTTTTCCATATTGTCAGCCTGGAGGCATACTTTTGTGGTTCAAAGAGTTATCTGCTTCCTCTACAGTATCCTTTTGGAATATGATGTTATTTATGTTTAGTAGATTTCCTTTAGCATGCATATTAGTGTAGATTCATATGCCCGCTAAAGTAGGGGGAAAATGTATAAGCGTAAAATTGCACCCCTCACAATTTCACATACATTTTTGCATCTGCTTTAGTGTCCACTCCCTTAGCATCTTGACTAGGCTCACTTTAGCCCCTGCATCAACCATTTTCCCTCTCAGGATGCTCTAGCGCCTCTTTTCAACAACTACCCTTCGTGCATTAGCTTTACATCGAACTTTGGGCTTTTCTCGTTCTCGTCATTTTGTAGCATGATGTGTCCAGACACTAGCGCGCCACGTGGACGTCCGCGCATCGTGCTAGCATCCTGTGATGTTTCAACGCTCAAATGACCATTTTTTAGCATGCTTTCCACTTGTCACCGCCTTTGGTCGGTGGTAACGACTCAATATGCTTTGTAATTTCCCGGGAAGCTTCCTTTTGCTTCTTTTCCCTCTTTAAAAGATGTCCTTTCACTTCATTTGCAACTCTTCCTCCATTTCTAGCTCCACTCTTCTAATTTCAGCTTCACTCCAACTTTTTCTTTAGCCTTCTACACTTCAACTTTTGCTTGCATAGCTTCATGTAGCTTGTCGTAGCAGCTTCAAGCTCTCTCAAGCTCCCTTTACAACATTCTTTGCAGCTCTATTTCCCTCATTTCATGCTTGCGAGCATCTTGGGATTCCATATCCCCTATCATTTGCATACCTACTTGGTGGTGTGGGTTCTACTCTTGAGCGGGTTTTTCTTTCACCACACGCTTTGTTCATTTCTCTCTTTCTCTATCTTCTGGCTATTTGTGGAGGTGGGAACACCAAAAAGAGGGTTTGATTGAGGCAAACTCCTATACAACCCCAACATTCTCTCCAAATATCACGCATGCAGGTATTGAAGACATTCACCTGCTGAAGGTTTCATCACTTGCGTGAATGTGAGCATCTTCTTTCCTTTCTTCTCCTTATCTTTATCATCTATTTTACTTTATTTCCGTTCTATTACATTCTACTACTTATCGCATTCTATCAATTCTTAGTAATCTGTTTGGTAGCAACCATTTAGGTATTTTCTGTGACATTCTCACTTTCTGGTCTGTACAAGACGCCAACACACCTTCGAGATGCCAACGTGCCGCGTTGTCGTCCGTATTTTGCACTAATGTCCTTTGGCCAAAACCTCATTAGTTTGTCTAGAAAATCAATGTGACTTGCTCTTTCATATTCTGAAACTTCCGCGCTATTCCTTGGGGTAGTTTAGGGCAGTTCGCCCCGTGAGGCTCTCTAAATAAAGAGAACTCATTTGTAGAAAATCCCCCTCTTCTACATCTCTGATTTGACATTTATGAGAAATTTGAAAACCTATGAGAAAATTTTTATCTAATTTTTCAAAAAAATAACGAACATTTGTGGAAAATTGAAAACCTATAACAAAATATTTTTTTGATTTTCCAAAAAATAATAACATTTGTGAAAATTTTGGAAACCTCTCAAACAAAATATTTTCAAGAAAATATTTGCAATGACCAATGAAGGTGTTGTACTACCCACTCGTGATAAGCTCCTTTTGAACATCCAAAACCTATCAATGATGCATCAATTATATAACATAAAACATAGGATCACCTCCAAAGGATTTAATCTCCCTCCCCTTGAACTAAGAGCAGAACCCTAGGCAAATGACTGCAAACCTCTTCTTGCTCTTATTCGACTTTAATTGCTGCTTCAAAATAAATGCACAACTAAAAGCTTGATTCTTTTGTTAGTATATAATCTTGTTTCCAGGGCATTGTATCTGAAATGGCATGCCACTAATGATGGAAGGATGATGCTATGATGGAAAGGGCACTGTCTTTGATATTGCATGACATTGTATTGAATGAGGGTGCTCTGATGGAATTGCCACATCATCTTTTGGGCTTGGACTCCATTACCTATTGCTTTGTCTTTCATTATCTTAAATTCCTTGATCTTTGACAGAAAAATCTGCACACCATTAAATGTTAGAAAATTGCATCCGGCAAAATTTGTACTGTTGTACCAGATGTGCCTTTGGTAGAAATTTGAAAACCTGTGACAAAATATTTTATCTAATTCTTCATAAAAAATAACGAACATTTCTGGAAAATTGAAAACCAATAACAATTTTTTTTTTTGATTTTCCAAAAAATAATGACATTTGTGAAAATCTTGCAAACCTCTCAACAAAATATTATCTTTGATTTGACATTTACGAGAAATTTGAAAACCTGTGACAAAATATTTTATCTAATTTTTTAAAAAAATAACGAACATTTGTTAAAAATTGAAAACCTATAACAAAATATTTTTTTGCTTTTTTAGAAAATAATGACATTTGTGAAAATTTTGAAAACCTCTCAACAAAATATTCGCAATGACCAATGAAGGTGTTGTATTGCCTACTTGTGATAAGCTCCTTTGGAACATCCAAATCCTATCAATGATGCATCAATTATATTACATAAAACATGGGATTGCCTCAAAAGGATTTAATCTCCCTCCCCCTTGAACTAAGAGCGAAACCCTAGGAAAGTGACTGCAAACCTCTTCTTGCTCTTAATTGCTGCGTCAAAATAAATGCACAGGTAAAAGCTTGATTCTTTTGTCAGTATAAAATTTTGTTTCCAAGGCATTGTATCTAAAATGGCACACATTGACGGTTGAAGGACGACGCTATGATGGAAAGGGCATTGTCTTTGATATTGCACGCCACTGTATTGAATGATGTTGCTCTGATGGAACTGTCACGCCGCCTTTTGGACTTGGACTCCATTACCTATTGCTATGTCTTTCATTATCTTAAATTCCTTGATCTTTGAAAGAAAAATCTGCACACCATTAAATGTTAGCAAATTGCATCCGAAAAAATCTATACTGTTGTACCATATGTGACTTTGGTAGAAATTTGAAAACCCATGACAAAATATTTTATCTAATTTTTCAAAAAAATAACAAACATTTGTGGAAAATTGAAAACCTACAACAAAATATTTTTTTGATTTTCTAGTAAATAATGAAATTTATGAAAATTTTGCAAAGCTCTCAAGAAAATATTTTCTTTGATTTGACATTTATGAAATTTTTTAAAACATGTGACAAAATATTTTATCTAATTTTTCAAAAAAATAACGAACATTTGTGGAAAATTGAAAACCTATAAAAAAATAGTTTTTTGATTTTCCAGAAAATAATGACATTTGTGAAAATTTTGAAAACCTCTCAACAAAATATTTTCAAGAAAATATTTGAATTGACCAATGAAGGTGTTGTATTGCCCACTTGTGATAAGCTCCCTTTGAACATCCAAATCCTTTCAATGATGAGTCAATTATATTACATAAAATATGGGATCACCTCCAAAGGATTTAATCTCCCTCCCCCCTAAACTGAGAGTAGAACCCTAGGTAAATGATTGCAAACCTCTTCTTCCTCTTATTCGACTTTAACTGCTGCTTCAAATTAAATGCACAACTAAAAGCTTGATTCTTTTGTCAGTATAAAATCTTATTTCTAGGGCATTGTATCTGAAATGGGATGCCACTGACGGTGGAAGGACGGTGCTATGATGGAAAGGGCACTGTCTTTGATATTGCATGCCACTTTATTGAATGACAGTGCTCTGATGGAATTGTCATGTCGTCTTTTGGACTTGGACTCCATTACATATTGCTATGTCTTTCATTATCTTAAATTCCTTGATCTTTGATAGAAAAATTTACACACCATTAAATGTTAGCAATTTGCATCCGGCAAAATCTGTACTGCTATACTCGATGTGCCTTTGGTAGAAATTTGAAAACCCATGACAAAATATTTTATTAATTTTTTCAAAAAAATAATGAACATTTGTGGAAAATTGAAAACCTAGAACAAAATATTTTTTTAATTTTCCAAAAAATAATGACATTTGTGAAAATTTTGAAAACCTCTCAACAAAATATTTTCTCTGATTTGACATTTACAAGAAATTTGAAAACTTTTATTCAAGGGGTAGCGCTTTTGATCTGAGACTATGAACCGGATACAACCATTCAATAACAATACCACCCCGCGGGGTTTGAACCTGGTGGCAAGAACACCAATGCCACCTATAAACCATCACACCATGCCAATACCGCAAGAAATTTGAAAACTTGCGACAATATATTTTATCTAATATTTTTGGAAAAATAACAAACATTTGTGGAAAATTGAAAATCTATAACAAAATATTTTTTTGATTTTACAAAAAGTAATAACATGTGTGAAAACTTTGAAAACCTCTCAAACAAAATATTTTCAAGAAAATATTTGCAATGACCAATGAAGGTGTTGTATTGCCCACTCGTGATAAGCTCCTTTTGAACATCCAAATCCGATCAATGATGCATTAAACATATTACATAAAACATGGGATTGCCTCCAAAGGATTTAATCTCTCCTCTTGAACTAAGAGCAAAACCCTAGGAAAATGACTGCCAACCTCTTCTTGCTCTTATTCGACTTTAATTGATTCTTCAAAATAAATGCATAGCTAAAAGGTTGATTGTTTTGTTAGTATAAAATCTTGTTTCCAGGGCATTGTATCTAAAATGGCACGCCACAAACACTGGAAGGACGGTGCTATGATGGAAAGGGTACTATCTTTGATATTGCATGCCACTGTATTGAGTGGCGATGCTCTGATGGAATTGTCACGTTGTCTTTTGGACTTGGACTCCATTACCTAATTCTGTCTTTCATCATCTTAAATTGCTTGATCTTTGACAGAAAAATCTACATGCCATTAAATGTTCGCAAATTGCATCAGACAAAATATGTACTTCTATACCAGATGCGCCTTTGGTAGAAATTTGAAAACTTATAACAAAATATTTTATCTAATGACATTTGTGAAAATTTTGAAAACCTCTCAACAAAATATTTCTCTGATTTGACATATACAAGAAATTTGAAAACCTATGACAAATCTAATTTTTCAAAAAAGTAATGAACATTTGTGGAAAATTGAAAACCTATAACAATTTTTTTTTTTGATTTTCCAGAAAATAATGACATTTGTGAAAATTTTGAAAACCTCTAACAAAATATTTTTAAGAAAATATTTGCAATGACCAATGAAGGTGTTGTACTGCCTACTCATGATAAGCTCCTTTTGAACATCCAAATCCTATCAATGATGTGTCAATTATATTACATAAAACATGGGATCGCCTCCAAAGGATTTAATCTCCCTCCCCCCTGAACTAAGAGTAGAACCCTACGAAAACGATTTCAAACCTCTTCTTGCTCATATTCGACTTTAATTGCTACTTCAAAATAAATGCACAGGTAAAAGCTTGATTCTTTTTTCAGTATAAAATTTTGTTTCTAGGGCGTTGTATCTAAATGGCACATCACTGACGGTTGAAGGACGATGCTATGATGGAAAGGGCGCTATCTTTGATATTGCACGCCTCTGTATTGAATGTCGTTGCTCTGATGGAACTATCACGTCGTCTTTTGGACTTGGACTCCATTACCTATTGCCATGTCTTTCATTATCTTAAATTCCTTGATCTTTAACTGAAAAATCTGCACACCATTAAATGTTAGCAAATTGCAACTGGAAAAATCTGTACTGTTGTACCAGATGCACCTTTGGTATAAATTTGAAAACTCGTGACAATATTTTATCTGATTTTTCAAAAAAATAACGAACATTTGTGAAAAATTGAAAACCTATAACAATTTTTTTTTTTAGTTTTTCAAAAAATAATGACATTTGTGAAATTTTTGAAAACCTCTCAACAAAATATTTTCTCTTAGTTGACATCTATGAGAAATTTGAAAACCTGTGACAAAATATTTTATCTAATTTTTCAAATAAAGTATCGAAAATTTGTGGAAAATTGAAAACCTATAACAATATATTTTTTTGATTTTCCCAAAAATAATGACATTTGTGAAAAGTTTGAAAACCTCTCAACAAAATATTTTCAAGAAAATATTTGCAATGACCAATGAAGGTGTTGTATTGCCCACTCATGATAAGCTCCTTTTGAACATCCAAATGCTATGAATGATGTGTCAATTATATTACATAAAACATGGGATCGCCTCCAAAGGATTTAATCTCCCCCCTGAACTAAGAGTAGAACACTAGGCAAATGATTGCAAACCTCTTCTTGCTCTTATTCAAGTTTAATTGCTGCTTCAAAATAAATGCACAGCTAAAAGATTGATTCTTTTGTTAGTATAAAATCTTGTTTCCAAGGCATTGTATCTAAAATGGCACTCCATTGACGATGGAAGGATGGTGCTATGATGGAAATGACACTATCTTTGATATTGCATGCCACTGTATTGAATAAGTGCTTTGTGTTAGTCGGATATTTTACTTTGTTGTCGGCCGTAGTCGGCCTCGGTCGTAGTCGGCCAATTGTCAAATAAAACAATAGTTAGTAAAGAATAATAATGTCATGTAATGTCATGTACTTTCGGCAAAATATGTTTAGATTAGTGTTAATGTAATGATGTTATGAAACGTCGTGTCGGTTGGTTGTCTAACCACCGCCGAGCGTTATATGTAGTCGGGTGGGATAGTAGTCTGATGCTATGATAATAATGAATGAGTTTTGTTGCCGATGATTATACTGTAAGCATTGTGATACTCTTTGTACATGATATTCCTGAGAATGAATAAAGTTTCTGGCATTTTACTATGATATCTTTCAGTTTACTGTTTATCCTATGTTCTGCATATTACAAGTTTGCCAGTAGTACGTAGAGTTTGAATCCCATTCCGTAGGCAAACATTTGGCGCCGTTGCCTGAACGGACTAGGGCATCATCCACCATGGCAGCGTAATGGGTCAACCAGCGGAAGAACCTATAAATGCTAATGAGGAACGAGAAGACTCATTGACAGAAGATTTGGTAAATTTGTGGAAAATCTCGCTCCGTGATCACGTACGTAGGGAATCCCTCGTTCGGGAGATCCCTGAGGAAGTCATCTGGGATCGGCTGGAAGTGAACGACGAGGTGAACCACCTCCTGAACCGCATGCCCAGGTTGCTGGCCCGCCATTTCATTATTCTGCAAGACTTGCGAGAGGAAGAAGCCCGTGAGCGCCGAAGGCAGCAAATCGTGCAACGTTGTGAAGACCGAAACAAACGGGAAGAGGAAGAACGGGATACTAGTCGGCGCCGCACTTCCGGCAACCAACAATGATCGCTTGAACAACTACTAAATGCCCGTACGGCCGAACAAAGACAAGAATAGAGTACCTGACGGGCACGGGACTTCGGAAGAACAAGTTCGGCGATCACTCAGGCTACAAGAGCAGGAAAGTCGGCGAAGACGACTAAGGCAAGTCGGTAAGGAACTAGATGAGGACTTAATTGAAATCAATCAGAGCATAAAAAGAACATATGAAAATTTGAAAAAAATAGACACGTCTATTGAACGAACACATCACAGTTTGATAGAAGGAAGGGACGAAGACCCCTTCAGCACTCCATATACAGAAAAATATAACCTCTATGACAATGAAGATGAATTGAATAGTAGCATCAGACGATTTCGAGAGTTGTCACTCTCGGACGACGACACAGAGTTAAAGAGGGGAAGACCAGAGCTTAAGACCCCAGGGCAGAGAGAGCATCGGCGGGATCCTGAGGAGACCCACGGTGTTGCGGACGCTGACGGAGGACGTGGCAGTGACTCGTACGTGGCCGAGAGTGCTGGTGACGCACAGGGACGTAGCGAGGCATCCACTAGTCTAATCGGGTCCAAAACACAAGGAGGTCAACAAGGAGGTCAACCGGTAAAGATGGCTCAACCGGATCGGCAAAAGTTGCCGAAATTCATGGGGAATGGCTCTGAGGATCCCGTACGGCATTGCAAGACATGCGAGACTATCTGGATAGCCAGCGGGCAGGATGACCCCGACCAGTGGCTAAGGGCATTTCCAGCAACACTCAGGGACAGTGCCATTGACTGGTACTCGGAACTGGATCAAGCGCAGAGAGCCACATGGAGGGTCCTGAAGCAAAACTTTGAAGCAGAGTTCAAACTTCTGCGGGACGATAGTGAGATCGTCACAGAAATATATCATACCAAACAAGGGAAGCATGAAAACGTACGGACCTACAACAGGAGGTTGAAAGACTTGATCGGGAAGCTGGAGGCACAGCCGGCCGATGGGTTAAAGAAAAGATGGTTCATTGAAGGACTGATTCCCTCACTCCGGCGGAAAATGAAAGTAGTACCACCGTCCTCGTACACCGAAGCATACAATCGGGCGATGGATATTGAAAGTGAAAATAGGACCTCCTCGAAAGGAGGGATGACGACGAGAGTGCCGAGGAGTGACGATGAATCGGCAACCGTACAGGCCCTTCGGCGGGATATGATGCGGATAATGAAAGAACTGAAGGCCGACAAGGACGGATCCAAAGAGGCCAATGAATTATGGTGTACGGACTGTAAATCGGAAGGTCACACAAAGGCAAGTTGCCCAAAAAAGTTATTCTGTGACATCTGCCAGGTCATGGGACACTCCGTCAAGGAGTGCCCATACAATTTAAAAACTAAAAGTTCGCAAGTATTCTTCACTCAAGGCGAACAGTCAACACCTCCAACCACGCCACCGAAGCCACAGAACAACAATGCATCCCCTGGAGGCTACCGCAACAATCGGCGAAATACGCCGAGAAGCAAAATTCAGTACGACAGCAAAGGACGACCGATGATCCAGTGCAGGAACTGTAATGAATGGGGTCACTTTGCGAGGGATTGTCAGAGCGGCCAAGGCAACGGGGGAAAACTGTGCAAGTGGTGTGGACCGGGTGATCATGAAGACACCGACTGTCCGAAGCAAAAAGGAAGTATCAATATGCTGGAGGTAGCCGACGAGGAGGTCTTGGCGATTACGAGAGCACAGTCAAAACGAGCAAATTATCCAGATCCCCGTACGGAGAAAGAAAGATTTCGGGAGGCCAAGACAAAAGTAGCCGAGGCAATGGAGAATGAAGGCAAGAACTATAAAGCTACCAGTACGTTGCTACAGTCGGAGTCGGAGAAGAATATCGTACGGCAGGTGCTTCACACAACCGTACCCATTAAGGTAACTGATCTTTTGCAAACAATGCCTTCTCTCAAAGTAGCACTTACCAATGCTATCGGAGAAAATCTTCCGAAGAGTTCACCAGAACGTACGCCAGAAGTGGTAGCCGAGACTTCGGATCCAATGCTCCTAGCAGTAAGCATCGGGAGGAAACCAGCCATCGTCGAGATGGAAATCTTGGGCATGAGATTATCTAATACTATCGTCGATGGTGGTTCGGGAGTAAACGTACTGCCAGAAGAGACTTGGAAGTGTCTGGGTAAGCCGACTCTTTGGCCCCCGACATTCCACCTCGTGGGAGCAGATCAACATGGCATCAGACCGTTGGGTATACTAATGGAGCAGAAGGTCTCGATCGGCACGCAACTGTTTCTGTTGAATTTTGTAGTCATCCCAATGGAGAAAAAAGCGTACGATGCACTCTTGGGACGGGGATGGCTGATTGCTGCCAAGGCAACTCACAACTGGAAGCGGAATACGCTTTCAATAGAAAATCGGGGGAGGAAATACACCATTGATCTGAAGAATCAGGCCGTCAGTGAGGATCTGGCATCTTCGGCATCGGAATCCGGAGGTGACTCAGATGATGATGAGAGAAAGACAATGGAACCAGATGAAGAAGGGGTATTGGAGATCGGCAGTTGCTCGGAAGATGAGACCAGTTCATTGAGCGGACTGTTTCACTGGCAGATGGAGGATTATGAAGTCTTCCACCCGGATTGCCACATGCTACAGATCAAGGAGGGGGAAGTAGAAAAGGATAATGGCTCGACCAGTGAGACATTTCCACCTGAGTACGGAGAATATAAAGAAGGTACGGCCGAGTTGGATGTGACTCCAGCCCACAAGTTCGAACAGGACAAAATCATGAAGTACGAGGAACCAACGTTGAAAAAAGTAAACCTCGGGGAATTAGCCAAACCTAAGGAGATTTTAGTTGGTGATGACTGGGACCCTGTCCTGAAGGCGGCAGCGTTTAGAATCTTCATGGAATATAAAGACGCTTTCGCTTGGACGTACAAGGACTTAAAAGGCATCCCACCGGAGTTATGTGTGCACAGGATTCCTCTCGTACCGGGAGCCCAGCCCGTACGAAAGCGACCGTACAGAATGAACAAAAATTATGCCGCCAAAGTACAGGAGGAGATTGAGAAGATGCTGGAGGCCGGCATTATTTTCAAGGTGGAAGTCAGCGAGTGGGTATCGCCGATCGTCATATCATTGAAGAAAGAGAAGGAGCAAATTAGAATCTGTGTTGACTTCCGTAGCCTGAATGCAGTGACTATCAAGGATCCATTTCCCATTCCCTTCACCGACTCGATTCTGGAAGAAGTTGCCGGGCACGAAATGTACTCCTTTCTAGATGGCTTCTCGGGTTACAATCAGATCAGTATCGCCGAGGAGGACAAATTAAAGACTACATTCGTCGTCGAGGATGGGGTGTACGCATACAACCGCATGCCGTTTGGATTATGCAACGCACCAGCTACATTTCAGAGGATTATACTCCACATCTTTGATAAAATGTCGGTAGGTAATTTCAAAGCCTTCTTGGATGATTGGTCGATCTATAGTGACAAAGAAAAACATTTAAAAGCTTTAGGCGAGTGCATGGAACGGTGTAGAGCAGCCCGCCTTGCCTTGAATCCGAAGAAATGCAGATTTATGGTACCGCAGGGGAAGTTGCTCGGACACATTGTGTGCAAAGCTGGGTTGAAAACGGATCCTGACAAGGTGCGAGTCATCGTACAGATGGAGGCTCCCGAGAATGTCACTGGAGTAAAGTCTTTCCTCGGCCATGTGGGATACTACCGGAGGTTCATTAAAAATTTTGCCCAAGTATCGTACCCTCTCGACCTACTGACGAGGAAAGGCCAACCATTCGTGTGGGCCGAAGAACAGGAGAAGGCATTCCGGGAACTGAAGGAGCGACTGATCAGCTCACCCATATTAATGTACCCGGACTGGGATAAGGAATTCCACGTACATGTAGACGCTTCTAATTTTGCCATCGGAGCAACCCTAGCACAAGTGGGAGCGCACGGGTTGGATCACCCAGTATTCTTCGCCAGCCGGCTACTCTCAAAGGCAGAAAGGAATTATAGTACGACCGAGCGTGAGGCACTGGGAATGGTGTACGCCGTACAGAAGTTCAGGCATTACCTCCTCGCCACGCCGTTCACTTTTTACGTGGACCACCAAGCTTTGATGTACCTGGTAAACAAACCGATTATCCAAGGACGGGTGAGTAGATGGTTACTGCTGTTGCAAGAATTTACGTTCACCATCATCGTACGGCCAGGAAAAAGCCATGTTATTGCCGACCAATTATCTAGAATCCGGTCGGGTGAACCTGCAGAGGGTGGGGTGAACGAAGACTTTCCGGACGCACATTTGTTTCAGATTGCAATATTGCCGTCATGGTACGAGAAGATTGGAGACTATCTGTCCACATCCACATTCCCAAGTGATATGCCACCAGCCGAGAGGAGGAAGATCGTACTGAAAAGTAAGACATTCCAATTGATCAATGGGCTACTCTACAAGATGGGACCCGACCAGATCCTCCGGAGATGTGTCGTCGAGGAAGAAATACCCGGCGTACTAAAAGAGGCACATGAAGGACTGGCTGGCGGCCATATGGGACCTGATGCTACAGCAAGGAAAATTCTCTTGGCAGGTCTATGGTGGCCGACGATGCACACTGACGCCAAAGAATGGGTGGTAGGCTGCGACACTTGCCAGAGGGTCGGGAAACCATTGAAGCGGGATTTCATGCCACTGCATCCCTCACAGCCTCAGGAGTTGTTCGAACGATGGGGGTTAGACTTCATCGGACCATTGAAGGTGAGTCACTTGCATCGATGCCGATACATTGTGGTCGCTACAGAATATCTGACGAAGTGGGCTGAAGCTCGAGCGTTGCCAGATAATACAGCACAAAGTACGGCAAGATTCATCTATGAGCAGATAGTAACACGGTACGGCATCCCCATTCGGATTACGAGTGATCGTGGAGGGCACTTCGTCAATCATGTTATCAGGTTGATGACGACAGAGTTCCGAATTTTTCACAACTTGTCCAGTCCGTACTACCCACGAGCCAATGGCCAGGCGGAGTCTACAAATAAGGTGCTCGTGTCAGTGATTCACAAATCATGCGGCGTGGAAGAAGCTGACTGGGAAGAAAGGTTACCAGCCGTCCTATGGGCATATCGTACAACGTACAAGGTAACAACGGGCCACACGCCTTTCCAGTTAATGTACGGTCAGGAGGCGGTGATGCCGATGGAATATATGGTACCAAGTCTGAGGATAGCCGTGGAGAACCGATTGGGCGATACAGAAAGCTTGAAAGAAAGACTATACCAATTGAATAAGCTGGACGAGCGAAGAGTGATGGCACAGTGGGCAACGGAGAACATGCAACGGCGACGGAAGTATTGGCACGATAAGCATCTCCGGCGGATGAATTTCCGACCGGGACAGTTAGTTTTGAAGTATAACGGCCGTAACGAGATCAAGCCAGGGAAGTTTAAAGTTCGTTGGTTGGGACCGTTCCGAGTTCGGGAAGTAGGTGACAATGGGTCTATAAAATTGGAAAATCTCGATGGCTCATTGATACCGGAGGCAATCAACGGATCGAAGCTAAAACCATACCAGGAGAGAAAAGAGAAGAATACTATCGCCATAAACATGTTGGGCTATGCAACAAAGGAAGATTGGTCTGTGCAGAGTGAAGGCCCGAGAGAACAAGACTGGGGACTAGGAGGTCCTGGTTATGTAGCAGACAATGTCTGGGCAGAATCAGGGCGAGATCAAATAAATGAAGAGAGGTTGGCAGAAAAGCGAGTAGAAGGAATTGCAGTACCACGAATACACAAGCACTTGACCAATGCAGTTTTCGGAACCCCTGCATTGTGGCGTCGAATGGGGGGACATTGGCACTATGTAGCCCCTTATGAAGGAATAAGACGGGGATATATAGCCAAGGACTTGGACGCAGAAGCCCAAGCGGAAAAGAAGAACCAAGCAGAAGAACAAGATGAACTGCAAAAAGATGACGAGGAGGAATGGACTGATGAGCAATGGGATGCTTATTTCGAGAAGAAGGCTCCTTGTTTAAAGACGGTGTTGAAGACAGAAGATACGTTCGTGTCAACAGTAGATGGATATACAGAAGATCTCCTAAAACAAATGCGTCGAGAAAGAAGAAAAATACCAAGGGTTAGGAAGATCACAACTCAAGATGGACTCTGGAGAATAATTCCTAACCTGGCGGGACCGCCCACAGTACAAGGCGACGATGTTACGTGGTATCAACAGTACGGCGGAAGGTACGTCGACGGAAGTTTTCGAGGTATTGGTCCTGCCCCTTTACTGGATAAATGGTTTGATATAGAATATTTAGGAACCTGTTGCGAGGAAGAATGTTATAAACGGCCACCACACACATGTAAATGGTATTACACTTCAGAATTAAAGGTCCCGACACACAGTGAAGTCAGAGGAATAAAGAGAAAAGAAGAGAGAAGGGAGGAGAGAGAAGGTGAACAGAAGTGGAAAAAATTAAAAAGAAAAGAAGAGAGAAAAAGAACGGAAGTGGAAAAAAATAAAAATAAATAGAAAAGAAGCTATGAAAATAAAAGAAAATAACGGAGTAAGTAAAGAAGAGCAAGGCGTATGGGAAGGAAAAGAAAAAGACGAGAAAATTAAAAGAAACCAAGGGGAAGTTAGAAAAGAAAGCAAACGAAGGGAGAATAGATTAGATGATAAATTAAAAAAGTCGGCTATCAGAAGAAATATTAAATTAAGAAAAGTACGGAAGATTAAAATAAACGCCTGGAGTATTAAAAGGCCAAAAGGGAAATTAAATGAGGAAAGTCAAAGACGCAAGAGTAAAGGGAAGAAGATTAAAATATGTCAAAACACGAAAAGGAAGCAAGGCGTACGGCCAAGGGTGAAGGAGAGTAAGGAAAAAAATAAAATAAATATAAAACCTCATACCGTACGGCCCATTCAGGAAGCCACAAGTCGGAGACAAGAGCACAGAGAAGAAGAAGGGAGGACGAGCTTGCACGAGTTTATCAGTTGCCGAGGTGTACAGAGAACAGAGGAGGAAGACGTACGGCAACAGAGAACAGAGGAGGAAGACGTACGGCATCAGAGAACAGAGAAGGAAGCCGTACAGCATCAAAGATTTTACACTCAGCACAATTCGCCAGGAAAGGAAATCGTACGGGGTTCTATTTTTCAGACAGCACGCCAAGGGTTGAAGCCTGTGGAGGACGTACGGCATTCATCACTCGTACGGCATTCAGAACCTGGCATCGTACGGCATCCAAGGGACCTTCAAACCGTACGGTATTGTCACATTTTCCAGTATTCATTTTATTTGCCAGTAGAAATCGTACGGCCTTTGCAAATTGAGAAGTTGTCAGTAGAAAACGTACGGCCTCTGCAAGTGAAGAATTTCGCCAAGGTTAAAACCGTACGGCCTTTGCAAATTGAGAAGTTGTCAGTAGAATCCGTACGGCCTCTGCAAGTGAAGAATTTCGCCAAAGTTAAAACCGTACGGCCTTTGCAACCGGAAAATTTGGTGAAGTCCCAAACCGTACGGCTATTCCGGGCAGATTGAAATTGGTGCCGGGTCAAATCGCATCGCTGTACTGAAGTCCTAGCCGCATCGCATCGCTGTTTCGGAACTGCGACGGCATCGCTTGCCTCGAAAACTGCGACGGCCTCATCACGTATTAAATCCGTGATTTCCGCGATCGCTTGCCCTTGTGGGGATTTCGTGACGGCCTCAAAGAGATCGCAAGAGAATCCGCACGCACGCTAATTCGTGAAAACTTACGGAATCTCACAAAGCATTTCGCATTGTACAAATTTCGTGAGTATCTTCAAACCACGCCCCGGCAAGTAACAACAATTCGGCGCTCGGGCAGCTTCCATCGGGCAGCTCGCCGCAATTTCTAGTTCGCGCTTTTTGGTAATCCGCACTTACCCAAGTAGCTCAGCAATTTCGGGCACCGGCAGCTTTGGCACTTAATAGCCTGACCCCAGTCAAGTGCTTTCATAATTTCGGCAGTCTCGAGAGTTATAAAGTCGGCTGGAATCGCCGAACTGACAGAAAAATGGACAAGGGCAAGAAGGCGATGCAGTACCAGCCAAAGGTAGCCTCGGCTGCGAAGAGAAAAAAGATGGATGCCGATAATGACACGATGACATGGGAGAACCTGACCGGCAACGAGTGCAAGCAATGGTGGCGAAGCACTCCCGACGACCACTCTCTGAAGGTTGCGCTTCGACACGCTCGGGTGGACAAGGCTGTGCTCGTGCCCTTTTTCAGTTCTCGGGAGTTCGAGCCTTGGCTGAAGGCGATGGTGGAGAACTACTGCAGACATACGCACAAGTCCGTCATTGATTACAGAGGTTGCCAAGTGACAGTTTCACTCTGGCCTCAGGACTTTGAGCGGGTGTTCGGCGTCCCAGCTTCGGGAATAGGGGTTAATAAACCCAAGAAAATGACGCAGGAACACAAAGAACTGCTGGTCAAGCAAGTATGCCGAAGCGACTTGTCAGCCGAAGAACAGCGTACCATATGGAATACTGGCAATCGAGGCCTCCGGAAGAACCACCTAGCAACGGCAGAATGGAAATGTTTGCTTGACCTAATGAAATGCCGACTCACAGGGGCGAGCAGAGCGTCGGACATTGCCTTATGGTAGGTGGATTTCATGGTCGGACTTCGCGTTGGCCGAGTATACAACTGGGCGAGGCTACTCACAGAGCGGATACGGGATTTCCTAGCGCAGAGGCATAAGGCCTTCTATATGACTCAGCACGCCATAGCTCTCTTTTTGGATGTCGTGCACACACAGGTGCCCGAGGGCAATTGGGGTCGGTTGCGGCCACTCACTCACCTGGACCCGAGATGGCCTACGGTATTCTACTGGTCGGAACTGGAAGTAAAGCAAACAGGCGAGGGCACAGCCTCGGGGAAAAAGAGGAAACGGAAGGAGGCGTCGGTGGAAGAGGAAACATCAGAGGAGGAGGCCTCAGAGGAGAGCGATGCATCTGACAGAGAGGAGCCTATTGACTTATCTTCCTCACCATCGGAGTCTAGTCCACCGGCCGATGAGGAGGTGTCTGTTGCCATCGGGGGTCAGGAGGCAGGCGAGATTGATATACCAGTATTGCAGCCGGCAGGATTTACTCTTCCGGCACTGCCAGCCAGCCAGAGTACACACTCAGTCACGTTTACCCTCCCTGTTGCGCCAGTTGGAGCCGGGCGGATGTTGAGGGTAGCCGCTTCACTACCGGGAGCATCTCCAGGGTGGGCACCTCTCGCCACCACATCACAGGGGGCACTCACTGTATCGGCGTGCGCCCACCGCTTCTGCTGAGATACCGGCTACCGGGTTTGTTCTACACCACCGGGCCAAAGATCGGCAAATGGCTGCAGAGTGGTAACTTCGGGCAAACAGGAGTCGGGATTGACTCCGGAGGCCATCAGGAGATCCATCAGCCTTCGTGAGCACCCGGTAGTACGTATCGAGAAGCTGGTCGGGACGGCCCCACCTTGACATGGCCGAAAGCAACCGTAATTCGCCAGCTGAGGAGAAGAGTCCCTCGGAGGGACAAGGGGACGAGGAGGGGCCGATCATTCACACCCAGCAGAGTGAGACGGCCAGGATCGGCGAGGACACACTTATACACCCGGAGGCGAGCATAGCAGAGGCACCAGAGACGGCCATTCAGGAGCCTCAGCCTGTAGTCGGGGAGCCGCCCCAAGAGGAGACAGAACATTGTATACCTTCTGATGATGAGGAGAACAAGGAGGGTGCTTCCACAGAGGGCTTTGTCGTGGAAATGTCACAGCCGGACCCGTCGGACCCAGTAGGCACGGTACAGAGATATGTGGAGGAGCTCGAGCACATGGGCAGATTGATGATCCGTGTGGGACAGGTTTCCAGGGACCTGAGGATTGGCCGATCGCCTCTGGTAGGCCAGGAGGTTCACCGCATTCGGGGATTTGTGCAGATGGGGTGTGAGGCGGAGTTTGCACGGATATTTGGCGAAGGGTGGCCGGCAGGAGAGACTCCTGCCATGATGAGAGCCTAGCGGGGTCGGCCACCGAGGCTAGTAGGACGGGATGCAGGCGTCTTGGAGAGTCTATACTACATCGAGCTGGCATTCCGAGATGTTTTTCTTCTGATGAAGCGCCAAATATTTTCCACCGATGTGGCAGTATCTCGCCGAGTGGATGCCTATAGACTTCTTCAGCGGGTCAAGGATGAGTCTGCTGCGACCATCAAGAGTATTCAGGATAACTTGACTGAGCAATCTCAGCTTGCCAGTGACAGGGGAGCCCGATTGGACATCTTGGAGCCTCGGGTGGCAGCCTTGGAGGAGGAGGCACAGCAGAAAGAGGCAGCATGGCAGCAGAGAATGAGAGCATTGGAGGACCAGTTGGCTGCAAAAGAGGTAGAATTGGCGGCCAAGAAGGCCGAAGCAGAGCAGGCAAAGAGCCAACTGATGGAGGCAGCCCGGATGGTGAAGGCGGCGAGGGAGAGGGAGATCCTGGCAGATCGGCAGCTTCGCACACGCACGGAGGAGCTGAGGCGCCTGAGAGCAGAGCATTCTTCCACCACTCCGACGTCATCTGTGCATCCAGGGACGCACTCCCTTCCCCCTACTTCTCAGTAATCTTATCTTGTTGTATGTATGTCGTCTGGAAGACGACTTTCCTTTTTGGGGGGGATGATGTTAGTCGGATATTTTACTTTGTTGTCGGCCGTAGTCGGCCTCGGTCGTAGTCGGCCAATTGTCAAATAAAACAATAGTTAGTAAAGAATAATAATGTCATGTAATGTCATGTACTTTCGGGAAAATATGTTTAGATTAATGTTAATGTAATGTTGTTATGAAACGTCGTGTCGGTTGGTTGTCTAACCACCGCCGAGCGTTATATGTAGTCGGGTGGATGTAGTCGGAAGATAATAATGAATGAGTTTTGTTGCCGATGATTATACTATAAGCATTGTGATACTCTTTGTACATGATATTCCTGAGAATGAATAAAGTTTCTGGCATTTTACTATGATATCTTTCAGTTTACTGTTATTCCTATGTTCTGTTTATTACAAGTTTGCCAGTAGTACGTAGAGTTTGAATCCCATTCCGTAGGCAAACATTTGATGGAACTGTCATGCCATCTTTTGAACTTGGACTCGACACCTATTACTATGTCTTTCATTATCTTAAAGTCCTTGATCCTTTGACAAAAAAATCTGCACACCATTAAATGTTGGCAAATTGTATCTGGCAAAATCTATATTGCTCTACTAGATGCGCCAAATAACGAACATTTGTGGAAAAGTGAAAACCTATAGCAAAATATTTTTTTAATTTTCCAGAAAATAATGACATTTGTGAATTTTGAAAACCTCTCAACCAAATACTTTCTCTAATTTGACATTTACGAGAAATTTGAAAACCTGTAACAAAATATTTTATCTAATTTTTGAAAAAAATAACGAACATTTATGGAAAATTGAAAACCTATAACAATTTTTTTTTTTGATTTTCTAGAAAATAATGACATTTGTGAAAATTTTGAAAAACTCTCAACAAAATATTTTCAAGAAAATATTTGCAATGACCAATGAAGGTGTTGTACTGCCCACTCCTGATAAGCTCCTTTTGAACATCTAAATCCTATCAATGATGCGTCAATTATATTATATAAAACATGGGATCGCCTCCAAAGGATTTAATCTCCCTCCCCCCTGAACTGAGAGCATAACCCTAGGCAAATGATTGCAAACCTCTTCTTGCTCTTATTCGACTTTAAGTACTGCTTCAAAATAAATGCACAGCTAAAAGCTTGATTGTTTTGTCAGTATTAAATCTTGTTTCCAGGGCATTGTATCTGAAATGGCACGCCACTAATATTGGAAGGACAATGCTATGATGGAAAGGGCATTGTATTTGATATTGCACACCACTGTATTGGATGACGATGCTCTGATGGATCTATCACGTCGTCATTTAGACTTGGACTCCATTACCTATTGCTATGTCTTTCATTATCTTAAATTCCTTGAGGTTTGAAAGAAAAATCCGCACACCATTAAATGTGAGCAAATTGCATTCGACAAAATCTATACTTATGTACTACATGCGCCTTTGGTAGAAATTTGAAAACTTGTGACAAAATATTTTATCTAATTTTTTGAAAAAATAATGAGCATTTGTGGAAAATTGAAAACCTATAACAAAATATTTTTTTGATTTTCCAGAAAATAATGACATTTGTGAAAATTTTGAAAATATCTCAACAATATATTTTCTTTGATTTGACATTTACGAGAAATTTGAAAACCTATGAAAAAATATTTTATCTGATTTTTGAAAAAAATAACGAACATTTGTGGAAAATTGAAAACCTATAAGAAATTTTTTTTTCTAGAAAATAATGACATTTGTGAAAATTTTGAAAACCTGTCAACAAAATATTTTCAAAAAAATATTTGTAATGACCAATGAAGGTGTTGTACCGCCCACTCGTGATAAGCTCCTTTTGAACATCCAAATCCTATCAATGATGCATCAATTATATTACATAAAACATGAGATCACCTCCAAAGTATTTAATATCCCTCCCCCCTGAATTGAGAGCAGAACTCTAGGCAAATGACTGCAAACCTCTTCTTGCACTTATTCAACTTTAATTGCTGCTTCAAAATAAATGCACAAGTAAAAGCTTGATTCTTTTGTCAGTATAAAATCTTGTTTCCAGGGCATTGTATCTGAAATGGAACACCACTGGTGATGGAAGGATGATGTTATGATAGAAAGGGCATTGTCTTTGATATTGCATGCCACTGTATTGAATGACAGTGCTCTAATGGAACTCTCATGTTGTCTTTTGGACTTGGACTCTATTACCTATTGCTATGTCTTTCATTATCTTAAATTCCTTGATCTTTGATAGAAAAATCTGCACACCATTAAATGTTAGCAAATTGCATCTGGCAAAATCATTACTGCTGTACCAAATGGGCCTTCGGTATAAATTTGAAAACTAGTGACAAAATATTTTATCTAATTTTTTTAAAAAATAACAAGCATTTGTGGAAAATTGAAAACCTATAACAAAATATTTTTTTGATTTTCCAGAAAATAATGACATTTGTGAAAATTTTGAAAACCTCTCAACAAAATATTTTCTCGGATTTGACATTTATGAGAAATTTAAAAACCTGTGATAAAATATTTTATCTAATTTTTCAAAAAAATAATGAACATTTGTGGAAAATTGAAAACCTATAACAATTTTTTTTCTTTTTTTTCTAGAAAATAATGACATTTATGAAAATTTTGGAAACTTCTCAACAAAACATTTTACAGAAAATATTTTCAATTACCAATGAAGGTGTTGTACTGCCCACTCGTGATAAGCTCCTTTTGAACATCCAAATCCTATCAATGATGCGTCAATTATATTACATTAAACATGGGATTGCCTCCAAAGGATTTTATCTCCCCCTTCCCCCCGCCCCCCCTGAACTGTGAGGAGAACCCTAGGTAAATGATTGCAAACCTCTTCTTGCTCTTATTCGACTTGAATTGCTTCTTCAAATTAAATGCATAGCTAAAAGCTTGATTCTTTTCCCAGTATAAAATCTTGTTTCCAGGGCATTGTATCTGAAATGGCATGCCATTGATGGTGGAAGGACGATGCTATGATGGAAAGGGCGTTGTCTTTGATATTGTATGCCATTATATTGAATGACGATGCTCTAATGGAATTGTCATGCCGTCTTTTGGACTTGGACTCCATTGCCTATTGCTATGTCTTTCATTATCTTAAATTCCTTGATCTTTGATAGAAAAAATTGCACACCATTAAATGTTAGCAAATTGCATCTAGCAAAATCTGTACTATTGTACCAGATGCGACTTTGGTAGAAATTTGAAAACCTGTGACAATATTTTATCTAATTTTTCAAAAAAATAATGAACATTTGTGGAAAATTGAAAACCTATAACAAAATATATTTTTTATTTTCTAGAAAATAATGACATTTTTGAAAATTTTGAAAGCCTCTCAACAAAATATTTTCTCTGATTTGACATTTATGATAAATTTGAAAACGTGTGAAAAAATATTTTAGGGTAAGTGCACCAAGATGGTTCCCAAAAAGGGGGCTTAAGTGGCCACCTTATTTTTTGTTTTTTTGTTTTTTCTCAAATCGTAAGAAATACTTACCTTGGATGTGAAATTGAGGATAGTTACACTCAAAATTTTGAGATGGAACAAAAACAAGGATCGAAGTGCTCCGAGTCTACTTTCTAAACTACTAATTTTTTTGAAAATGGTTGAGATGAAGCGGTTCAAAAGAGGGACGTACACAAATTGGTGTTGTTTTTGTCAAAAAAACATAACATATCAACTCTTGTACGACCCTAGCACAGTGAACTTTTTTGTAGTATTTTTAAAATCGCTACAGTCAGAAGTTAGCTAACAGTATCTAGTTGATGTACAATTTTTTTGATAATTTTTTACTAATTTTCTAAGTGGACACTTC
>VDFB02364031.1:32302-46212 GCA_007258455.2 Sequoia sempervirens | reverse complement strand
GAGAGAGTGCCAACGTAGAATGAAGGAGGGAAGTACGAATCTAAAAATCTGGCTGATTCGGGCCCTGAAAGAAATGTCCATATAGGCAAGACCTGCCCCAAGGAAATAAAAAATGAGATAATTAAGGTGTTAAAAAAATATATTGCAGCAATTTCCTGGAGTTATGAAGATTTGAAGACTTTTGACACCTCTATGATCACACACACAATACCGTTGAAGCCAGAAGCCAAGCCCTTTCCTCAAAAGTAGCGCCCGGTCAACGCTTTGATTGAGCCTTTAATACAGAAGGAAGTGCAAAAGCTTTTATCAACAAGAATCATCTTCCCAGTAAGGCACTTTATGTGGGTTGCCAATCTAGTTCCAGTACGTAAGAAAAGTGGGGAGATCAGGTTGTGTGTTGATTTCAGGAATTTGAACAAAGCCTCAGAGAAGGATAACTATCCACTTCCTTCTCTTGATGAGGTATTACAAACTGTTAATGGATCCCAGATGATGTCGTTCTTAGATGGATATTGTGGGTATAACCAAGTTCTTGTCAGTCATGAGGATAGGATGAAGACTGCCTTTACTACAAAATGGGGAACATTTTCCTATAGACACATGTCATTTGGCCTCATTAATGTTGGAGCTACCTTTCAGCGTGCAATGGATGTGGCTTTTAAAAATTTGATAGGTAAGTGTATTATTATATATGTGCATGACTTGACAATCTTTTCCAAAAAGAGAAAGGATCATGCTACTAATTTAGCAAAGGTCCTTAGGAGATGTATCAGCTATGGAGTATCTATAAATCCCAAGAAGTGTGTCTTTGGAGTTTCTAAAGGGAAACCTCTAGGGCATGTGAAATCAAAAAAGGTAATATCCATAGATCCCAACAAAGTTGAGGCTATTTTGAAATTGACGATGCCAAGCAGTAAAAAGGAGATGAGGTCCTTCTTCACGAGGATTAATTTCGTAAGGAAGTTCATAACGGGGTTTGCAAAAATTGTCAAACCCCTCAATGAGATGATGAAGAAAGATGCTAAAATTTAATGGAGCAATGAGGCTAAATCTATATTTTTCGTAGATTAAGCAATCAATATCTAAGGCACCGGTCTTGACCAGCCCAGATTACCTAAAGCCTTTTTATATTTATTCATTTGCATCTGATCATTCATGTGCATCAGTCCTAACACAATACAGAGGTGATGGAGATGAAAGACCAATTTCCTTCATGAGCTCACCATTCAAGAATGCAAAAGTTAGGTACCCACCCTTGGAAAAATAGGCATTTTCATTGGTACGAGCAGTAAAAAAATTTAGGCATTACATTTTGAGAATCCAAGTTTTAGCTATAGTGCCTAATCCAGCGATTAAGTCCCTCCTTATGCAAAGCGAATTAGGGGAAAGAAGAGGAAAATGGATGGCTATCCTGCAAGAGTATGATTTATAAATTCATCCAATGAAACTCGTCTTAGGACAAGGATTATCTAAGGCCATGGCAGATGTTGACAAGAATATTACCTATCAGCAATATACTATGTACTCATTTACCAAGGACCCATGGTATACTAACTTGATCTTCTTCCTTCTCAATAACAAATGCCCAGAAGGGATGAATGCTACCTAGAGAAGGGCACTGAGGATGAAGGTGCTCATTACATGCTCAAAGGAGGGGCTCTATATAGAAGAAATTATGAGGGGGTGTACCTGTGATATCTGGATCAGCAAGAAGCTAAGCATGCCATGGTTGAATTCCATAGTAGGCATGGCATAGGACACGGATCAACAGATTCTTTGGCCCATCACATCCTTAGGTTAGGGTATTATTGGCCCCATGTGTTTAGGGATGCACATCAATACATCACGACATGTCATACATGTTAGACTTCTGCATCAAAGGAGCGTAATCCAGCAATGCCTCTACAACCAGTATATGAGGTAAGACCATTCACCCAATGGGCACTAGATTTTGTTGAAGTAATTAATCCTAATTCTTCTACAGGACACAAATTCATCCTAACTACTATAGACTATTGCACCCGTTGGACTGAGGCTCAACCATGCAAGAACAACACCACTGATGTGGTTGTCAAATTTCTCACTGAAAACATTGTTACCAAGTTTGGAGTGTCGTTCACCCTGGTATGTGATAATGGCCCTACCTTTTCATCTGTTGAATTTATACAATGGGCTTACGAACATAAAATTATCTTGAAGTATTCCTCTAACTACTATCCTCAGGGAAATGGTGTAGTGGAATCTACTAACAAGAATCTGTTAGAAGTGATAAAGAAGTTACTTGAAAGTAATCCTAGAGACTGGCATACCTAGTTAAGATTTTCCTTATGGGCAGATCAAACCCGTATTAAGGTTGCTCTAGGAAGTTCCCCTTTTAAATTGGTCTATGGCCAAGATCCATTTTTCCCCATACACTTACAGATACATGTTCTTAAGTTCATGCAGGAGTTTTATACAAAAGATGACCAGATTGAGGTAAGACTAAATAACCTTTTAAACATGGAAGAACAGAGAGATGTTTCTCTACAGTATTTTTTCAAGCATTAGGTTGTTTTCAAACATTGGTTTGACAAAAGAGCTAAGATTAAGGCATTTAGAATCTCAAATATGGTGTTGTTGTCGGACAAGGCCAAGGAGAAAAAGGGTGATCACCAAAAATTTGATAAACTTTGGCTAGGTTCGTATCAAGTAGCCGAGATCTTAGGTGAGAATGCTTTTCATTTGAGCACCTTGATGGGAGAACCTATTCCATTTCCAGTCAATGGCCAATTTCTCAAGCATTACTTCGGATTGTAAAGGTTTGAGTTTCTGAATTGGTTGTATATATGTATTTTGTGTAATTACTAGTTCTTTGCTTCCTTTTTGTTGTTGGTTTGTTGTTTCTTTCTTTCTTTTTGTTTCCTTTATTGTTCTGTGTCTGTTTTTGTCTTCTTCTTTGGGGATTCTCTTTTCTTTCCATCTTAAAACATTGGGGTTGTTATTCAAAGAATGTTGTGGGCACTAGGAGAGAAATTGGTTTAGGAATTTTTGGGCATGTATGTCAAAAGATTTTGTTCTAAAGCTCATGCTTTATGGTCATTTTAGCATGATTCTGAAGGCTATTAGGAGTAAGATATATTGTAGATAACCTCTTGAACTATCATTGAAATCTGTCACAAAATAGATAAAGCATCTGACTATAAAGTGCCTATTCATCTCAGGGTGATTATATCTTTGATTCAAGTGAAAAATTTGTTTCCCCAAAAACTGTCATGGGATCCACTATAGTTCTCAACCCACATCTCAAACTATTAAAGTCTTTGTATTGAGAAGGTTTTTGAAAAGAATTTTCACAAGTAAGGCCTATAAAAGAAATAAGAAAAAGAGAAGCACTAAGATAAAAGGAAAACTCAATACTAAATGGGTAATTCAAGTATCTCTATCGGGGCGACGGACGCTTGACTAGCAGTAGAGCAATGCTTTGAGAGAACTAGAGGTATCTCCATAGGGGCTATGGACACCTGACTGGAAGCAAAGAAATACCAAGGATTTCATTGCACGACAGTCGAAGGACTCAACCCATGTAGCTTGGATTGTAGATATAGTTATTTAGGTGTGGAGAAAGCTCAAATAAAGAAAGATGCACCATAAGCATGCACACACTCAAATTCAAGCAGTAGTTTATGTTGGTTCTACATATGAGATTCCAGCTCAACTTTACTTAAATATTTTGATCACACTTAAGTTAAAATATCTCATAAATTATAAGTTTTGGGGTGATTAAATTCTTCAATATCTTAAAAATGGGTAAACCATTTTTCCCAACCTAGTTGCCATTTGTTATGCCTTGCATAACCACCCCATTTTATTTTATTTTGGAACAAAATGGGTCCCCCTTTTTCTTTGTTTTGGTTTCCTTTCGTTTGGTTGGGTCTTAGGAGTTCTTTTCGCTTTGTTCCCAAGTTTGTCTTTTTGTTTTGTCAGTAGGGTCCGTAACCAAATCTAAAACATGGAACTATTTCATGTTTCTAGTTTGATATGGTTCGGACTGACCGGGGCTTTGTTTCTCCTTGGCGAGCGGCGTCAAGCTTTCCTCAGAGCAGCCGAGCTTGCTTCGCTGGGATCAGAATCGATTGGAACTCACATGGAAGTTTAACTTTCCATTTTGTGTTCCTCGTTCCGCCCGCTCAGCTTTTCTTCCTCAATTTTGTTGTTCAGCGTCAGTCCGTTCGCCCGGTCCCACTTCCTCTTTTTCCTTTTTTGTCTTTCTTTTGGTCGATCGATCTAGACTGAAATCAACTAAAACTTTGTGAAGATCCATTTCGGTTTCATCTCCGCCCCCATCTTCGTTTGTCGTTTTCAGTCGGTCTTTTTTTCGAGACCAGATCTAGGGTTGGAAATGAAATAGGGAACTTTGTGTAGTTTCTTTATCTTGTTTCTGACCTGGCTTCACATCCGCCTTACCTTTTGATGTTATGTGGACTTGACTTGACTGTCTGTTTGTGTCGTTGGCTTTGTCCCCGAACTACCACATTTATGGCAATAAATGTAGCCTATTTGCACGCGGGAATTAATGATTAAAGGTTTAATTATGCTTAAACTGCCTCATTGTTATTATTATGTGAATTGTTTAAGCAAACCACGACTAGGAAAGTCTCAAAAGAATTACCGGATCAAGAGGGAAAATTGCGAGCGAATCTTCACAAATTTTTGGTCAATCCCAAGGAGCTTTGGACGAGGGTTTTGTTGTATTTTCTCGAAAGTGTTCCTCCCTTCGAAAGTGTAGTTGCCTTTATGCATCCGCAGGAGGGCTTTGGCTCCTTTGTTGGTTTTTGTGCTTTTCTTTCTTGTTTTGTTTGCTCAGTTCTTTCTTTTTCCGTTCTGTTCTATTTTTTTGGGCTTTGTCTTTCCATTTGTCGTTTATGTTTTGTTGTTTTTTTTGCTTTCGCTTTCGTCATAGGTCCATTTTCTTGTGCTCTGCTTTTGACTAGGGTTTAGATTTTGGGGGGTTTCCTTGCTTCGGTGATGAATTTCGTTTTGAGACCCTGTTCTAGTTTTCTCACGTCAATTTTGGGTTGTTTTACGGGTTTCTCGTTGTGCCCTATTGTTTTGGAAATGATGCTTGAGCGAATTAGGGTTTTGCAATCTAACCTTTTTCATGGTTTTAATGAATTTTGTACGGAGGAGTTGTAGGAGTGATGAACTATGCTATTTCTAGTTTCCTTTTGGGCACATGTGACCTAGGGTTTATGGTTCATATGACCAACTTGTTTTAAATACTCTCTATTTGCTGGAATTGATCCACTCCCGTTCATTACTATGATGTCACTATATCTTTACTCTTGGTCAGAACCAGATCCAGAGGGGAAGTTGAACTTGGTTGCTAACATTTGTTTCTAGTTTAATTAACGTTCTGGTCTCGCCTGCGACCATGTTTCAGTTTTGGTTTAGTTCTCATCCCACTTCTGACACTATTTTACTCCTCGTCTAGTTCTGATCCTGGCCCCGCCACATGATAAGAGAAATTGTTTATGCCTAATACTTCTATGGTTCCACCTCCGATAAAGGAATATTTTGACCAAGTAAAATATTATCTTAGGAGGATGGAGGAGGGATTATATGATTGACTAACTTAGATGCTTTTTTCATCTAATACAGGGAATTGCTATAGGTATTAAGAAATGTCGGGAGCATCAGATGAGGCCTCTCAAAGGAGCCAGCCAGGTGAAACTTCATGGCAAGGAGTTAGGCTAAAGAAGATCAAAGTGGAACAGCTCTCGTATACCTTGAGGTGTAAGCATAGGGAGGTTTCCCTCACGGCTAGCAAAATTGATTCTGACTGGACTGATATTACTGACACCAATCTGGGTCCTTTTAACTATGAAGAATTGCATGAGGAAACATTCACTGAAGAGCAGGTCACGGGAAGTGTAACGCTAAGAAAGTGCACAAGAAACAGATTAGAAGCAAACATGCAATACTAAAATCTAAAATCCGAAATGCAAATCTAATGTTAAGCAACAAAGAACAAAGGAAAGTAAAACGTAAACAAATTGAAACAATCTCACCAATTTCAAACGTATTTCCATGATTCATCTCGATTGCCCTTTTCCATTTTGCTTGTGTAGTATAATTGCCCTCAGATTTTTCGTAAGTTCGTGCAAGTATAGCCTAAGATAGTGATTAGCAAAATATCGAAGATTCAAGATTAAGTGCTCTCAAAAGTCATAATATTTCGTGAGAGATTGGAATGAAGAATGACAAATCAATTTATAGAATATTGATTATTCGAATGACAGGTCAAGATTGAAATATTAACGGACGGTTGAGATTGACAGATTAGACATGCATTCTGATAACTGTTAGTAGTGACATGAGTGATACAAACTAGAAATAGGATTAAAGATTAAATAAATGATTTAATCTTCAGTTTGGTATTCAAAAACAGAAGAAATATCTTTGCATGACAAAGATAAAGATTGATTAAAGCAACTCTTGTTCGAATGCATGCACAAGATTTAATTAATTAAATAAGAATATTTAATTAATCTGCATGTACACGCAAATGAGTTAGAACTGGACGATTGAATGATCTGACGAAGAGATTACTCAAGAAGGCCACTCAGACATCAAATCAAGAGTTAACTGAGTGATTAAAATAGATGTTGAATCGAGTAAAAGTGAATACTTAGATAACTCACATAATTATCTAAAATATAGAGGAATGTGTTAAAATAGAATTAATTAATTAAATAATTCATTTAATTCAAGACTCCTCGATATATTTAGAGAATAATAAATAATATTTATTTAATTAAGGGATGAAGGATTTTAAATGAATAATTAAATAAATAAAGAATTTATTTAATTATAGTTGAAATATGATAAAGGTAAATTAAAATAATGATTTATTTTATTTAACAAGAAGAATATACATTCAGGTAAATACACTAAATAAAAGCCATTTAATTAATCGATAGAATAAAGAAAATGTGAATTAATTAATAATTAAGATTATTTAATTAATAGAAGAATTAAAGTTAGTGAATAATTAAATAATTGACATTATTTAATCATGACCTCATGAAGAATACCTAATTATGAAGAATATTGAAGTCGCAGGCCTAAACAAAATTTCGGTGTCTACATTTGCCCCTCTTTGATACAATGTCATTTCAGCGTTGTGTCAAAGAAAATCAATAAGAAATATGCCCCAGTAATGCTTCAGATTAAAACAGGTGAAGGTATGCCCCCTCGGGAAAATTGACAAATTTTCAAAAAAGTTCAAAAAAATTTGGAAATGAGCCCGATTAGTCCATAGGATGACCAGAAATGCAGTGGAGTTTGTGGAATTGGGTTTGGAAATGTGATGGACGGTTACAAGTGGATCGAAATGGGAAGTTAACACGGCCAGTAGGACAGAAATGCCACCTAAGCCCTAGGTATATATAGGAAGTAGGGTAAAAACCTATTCATTTTCACCCACCTAGCTTGGAAATTTGAGAATTTTCTCTACACTCCTAGCGACGATGTCTCCTATTCTGAACACCCATCACCGAGCCTACAGGATCCGGACCTTCCAGAGACCAGCCGACGCGAACCCCCCGGTATGTACCTCAAACTTGGCTTTTGAAAATTTTTAATTGCGCGTAATTTTATGCATTTAATTCACTTTTTAGTCATGCATCATTTTGGGAAATCACCGCATTTGTGTGCGCGAACGATGCATTTGTCTGCGGAAAACTGCATTTGTAATTTTACGTCAGTCATTTTGCATAGTTAGACTGCAGTTCAACGCATGTGTGAATTTATGAAACATATTTGACTTTGTACATCGCATTTGCATTTAGGATAGCCGCATTTGTTGATTTTGAAATGCATTTGATTAATTTGCAATGCAACCCTTTATTTTGCAACGCATATGAATTTAGTGGAACGCATGTGATGTATTTAGCCGCATTTGTTTAATAACGACGCATTTGAATTTTATGCATCGCATATGTTAAAAAGCGACGCATGTGAAAAATAATGATGCATTTGCAAAAAGAACGACGCATTTGCATTTCATGTAGTATAGTCAATTTGCACTAGAATAGATGATTGAGGCTGACATGAGGCATGTATAATGCCACTGCAGGTTGTGCTAGACACTATATATACACGAGAGTCGAGACCTACTACGTTTTGATTCAGAGATAGCTTGCAGCCAGCAGAGCGACAGATTCTATGGCACCTTGGTTTATTGCACATGACAGACATGCCCCAGATTCGGGCGAATCGGGGACTATTGACAGCATTGTGTGAGTGGTGGCACTCGGAGACATCGTCCTTCCACCTACCGACTAGAGAGGCCATGGTTACCATAGAGGATTTCTATAGGATCATCAGACTGCCTATTAGAGGCACACAAGTGACATATGATACCCAGAGGGGTGCTACCGAGATGTGTAGATATTACCCCCATGCTGACATTAGACAGTTAGGATTTGATGATTATGAGATTAGGCGGTGGGTGTTGGCCTAGAGGTATAGATAGCTAGACTGTCTATTGTGTACATTGATAGGCGGGATAGTACTTCCTGACCGCCGAGGTCATGGTTTTCCTATGGGGTGGGGGGAGATGCTAGTGGGCATGCTCAAGTGTCGAGTTGTATATGCATGGGGTTCCTGTGTGCTTGGGATGTTGTACTTTCATCTACATGATATTGCCTACCGAGAGGCACAGTCAATGAGTTGTGGTACCATGCTCCTGATGGTATGGGCGTGGGAGCATATTGCCATTTTCCGGCCACCTACAACAGTTGACCTTCCACATGGAGCTCCCTACACCTTCTGTTATGCGGGGGCGAACACACAGCATCACATTGGAGATACAAGTTACTTCAGACATGCCATAGACACCATGCAGCAGTTTACATGGTGACCATACCTGGGGTGTGAGGAGTGGTTAGATGAGGATGAGCATTTGCCATTTTGCAGATAGGAATAGAACTTGGTTGGACGGACAGTATCACATGTTCACATCATAGAGCGTCAGTTGCCAGATCGTGTCCTGCGGCAGTTCAGAGAGGTGCAGGATGTACCTAGAGGATGGGTAGAGTTTGTTAGATCATCACAAGAAGTCCCGCTATGGGGTCCCAAGATTCTAGTGACCACCACAAAGGAAGATATTGATGCACTACAGGCACTTCCATGGGGATGGAGGGATGGTCCAGCAGACCCTGGGACCATAGCAAAGTACGACCAGTGGTGGGTAGTGTACAGGCCGATCCCTTTGACAGATCCAGAGCAGCCAGCGCCGATAGAGCGGTGAGGGACAGGTCCACGAGGGAGCCGCGGTAGAGGGAGAGGTCGGGGAGGCAGAGGAGGCCATGGTGATGGAGGAGATGATGGCCGAGGTGGACGGCGTGGAGGCTGGAGAGGGAGACGTGGTCGGAGGGGACGAGGGCCAGCATTGTCACTGATCCATGAGGAGGGATGAGGAGAGGAGGATGTGGCCATGCTAGACATTAGGAGAGGAGGGGAGGAGGATATTGTGAGAGGTGGAGAGGAGGTGCATCCCACAGAGGCAACCATTCCAGACATCCCAGCAGAGGAGGAGGTAGGTGCCGAGGAGGCAGGCGGAGATGAGGCAGAGATTGATGCCTTGGGTTTGTTGGGTGCCTACCAAGAGGATGATGATGAGGATAATGATCACGAGAGAGAGATTCAGGATCAGATCCTGGAGGAGTTGGATGAGGAGGAGGATGGGAGAGTGAGAGACAGATAGGAGGAGACAGGGGCAGTGGATCCGGATACAGACACATTGTGTGCTCAGGTTGCATCCTTAGAGGAGTAGATGAGAGTTATGATGTCTGAGAGGGATACATATCGAATGGAGAGGGACAGAGCAGTGATGGATAGGGATCAGGCCATAGCTCAGAGATAGGAGACTGAGCAGATATTTACAGAGCTCAAGGCATTGTGCACAGGACCATCAGCTTCTTTTTCTAGAGAGCTAGTTAGAGCTGGGGAGAGGGAGAGATACTATTGAGATCTGTATGAGATAGGTTCCACCAGAGAGACGGGCTTCCAATTTCTCACAAGCACATAGCAGCAGGTCCCAGACCAAGACCCACAGTAGGATAGTTAGCACAGAGGGGGTGGAGTAGCCACGCAAAGCAGGTCCATATGACAGACCTCCCTTAGCTTAGAGGTCATCGGGTTCCCATCATCATTCCCCCACACACTCCGGGCATGATGGCAGTGGTAGTTCAGGATAGGGGTATTGCTTGAGATTCATTGTATTTTGATCTTATAGCCTGCGGGCTTCCATGTATTATTGATACATTATGACATTGTGATGTGACATAGTTGAGCGATATATATATATATATATATATATATATATATATATATATATATATATATATATATATATATATATATATATATATATATATGATTTTGGCAGTGATTCTCATGATATGCATTTCTATATATTGATTATGCAGTCTTTATTTATACATGTGTTGTTTAAATGATATGCCTATGTGATGGATGAGTATATGTATTTTATGATGTTTATGCAGCTAATGAGATAATGTTGATTCTATGTGATGTATGCAATTTATAATTATAAATGCAATATGTCATATGTACAATGTTGGCTATATGTGATGCTATACAAATGTAATGTGATGCATGTATTTATAGTTGCTTTATGTATGAAATGCTTATGTATTAGTTGATGATGAATGTCTATTATGCCTATATGTATGTATTTTTCTAACATGTACGTTGATGCAGGATGATGTATAATGTTTTGTGTCACAGGACTCCGTCATAATGCAAGAAAGAAGAACTGTTAGTGCGGAAAGAAAGATCAAGAAAGAGCGAAAGACAGGAGATAGATGTTAGTATTAGCAATCTTCGATATTTCGCTGTATCACAAAAGGTATTGCACTTTATCATCATTGGGCGGGACTAATACAAATGGATAAAAACACCATGATATGACATAAATCAAGGTGTGCAAGGTCATCCACTTGCTAATAACAGACAGTCACAGACAAGGATTGTCATTAACTCATACTAAGGGCATAAGTTTCCCTAGTCTTTTTGTCAGGACAAACCACATACAACAAACAAAGTAAAAGACAGGTCATGAGACGTCATTGCTCCTCTAAATCCTTCATGGGGCATCCTTGAGGAAACTAGTAACATGACTTAAAAACGAAAGTTAAAAGACAGTCGACAAATAGCAGCCAAAGAAAATAGGATTCTAATACATCGTTGCTTCTCTAAATCCTTCATGGGACATCATTGAGAAAGCTAGTAACATTATTCCTAGTCATCAATTCAAGATAAATGATAAGATAAATAAGCCATAAAGTCAAAAAGTCAATAAAATGTTTGCCAAAACTTGATTTGTTTGTTTGATTTGTTTTGATTGATAAAAGGATTGATTGACCGAGCCTGATGTCAAGAGATACACATGCCGGATAAGACTTTGAGTCTGGTTTCGATGTTATGACTATCTGTATAAGGCATGACAAAGCCTGGTTTTAGAAAGACATGTATCGTATAAGACGTTGAGTCAAATACCGTTGATGTGATAACCTGTGTAAGGCTATGTTTGATTGTTTGACCTTGTCGATTATGCAGGAAGGACTCATCCTGTATAAGACATAGATTGTTTTGCCGATATCAATATTCAAGAAGGACTCATCCTGAACAAGATACAGGTTGATTTCCATGATGATGATGTTTGTTTCCAGGAAGGACACATCCTATAGTAGACATTTGTTGATCTGTTTTGTTTCCACAAGTTGTTTGATTTGACTTAGAGACATTGCTGACTTGTTCACCAGATTGATGCAGGACTTGAGATGATGCGTTGACAATTTACTATGTGTGATGACAAAACCATAGAGGACTGACCTAGTGCGGCCTCGAGGGCTCATCGAGTGATGGCCTTGCCTACGTTATACACGCAGAGACCTCATAGTTCAACTTGACTTGACTGACAAGACTAACTACAAATAGAAGACGTGTGTGAAAGTGATCGTGACGAACCCTAATGGACTGACCTAGTGTGGCCTCAGGGTCTCATCGATTGATGGCCTTGCCTACATTATACACGCAGAGACCTCGTAGTTCGACACGACCAATGACCTTGTCATATAGACATATGGATAAAATCATGAATTTATACAGACAAACCTAAACGGACTAACCTAATGCCTCAGGGGCACATCGGCAGATGGCCTTGCCTACATCTAGTCACAGAGGCAACATAGTTCAACAAACAACAAAGACTGACAAGTGCGACTGACTTTGACTCTGTTTTTGGATTTTTGAAATGTTTTGATTTTTTTGTCTTTTTTGAAGTTTTTTGATGTTTTTGTGTTTTCTCAGGTCATTTTGCGATGTTCGTGGATCTCCCATGGTTTGACGTCTTCAACACAACCAATGTAAGAACCAATATGACACATGTCAAGTGTTTGCCCCCAGTCGAGTATAAGACCAATTGATTATGAATAGGATAAAATGGGGGATATGAAATACACTCGATGTCAATCGTTCCAGGTTATGGGAAAGACTACCACTTATTATGAATGGTATATACAAGCAATGGATACGAAAGATAAGGGGTATGTACAAGGATAGGTAGTATGTACCGGGTAGTGGACTATGTACAATGATGAGGACTATGATTAGAATAATAGTAGACAAAGGAGCAGAATTAACTACACATGGCGCCTGTTTGCCAGGTTTTCACCATGGTACCTATCCAAAGCGCCACTGAAGTGGTTTTCACTATTGGACGAATGATTTGTCTTTTCTATTTTTCTAGATTATCTAATTTTTTTGGTGTTACCAAGACACCTGTTTGCTAGGTTTTCACCTTGATAATGATTTTTTTGTATTTTCTGAATTTTTTTGTATTTTTGCTAATTAAGACAAAGGCTCCCAGAAGCTATGCGTAGAACTTCTTCAAATGCATACTATTGATTGGTGAGGACAATGGTTCCCCTTCAAGAGTAGAGAGTTGATACGCTCTTGATCTAAAGGCTTCTGTAACAACATAAGGTCCTAACCAATTTGGTTCAAACTTTCCTGGTTTTTCTCTTTCTGCTTGATTCTTTGGGTTCTCCATTAAAACCAGGTCACCAATGTCAAAGTTTATATTCTATACCTTCCTGTTATAGCTACGACGAAGGCGATTCTGATATGATTGAAGATGGTCTAGTGCCTTCTGTCTTTGCTCATCCAGGAATTCTAGCTCATGGAGCCTCGATACTCGGTACTCTTCATCATCAATGTGGCCTTTCAGGGATACCCTTAAGGAAGGAATCTCGACCTCAATAGGAAAAATAGCTTCAAAACCAAATACAAGTGAATATGGAGTAGCACCAGTGGGAGTACGAATACTTGTACAATAAGCCCATAAGGCAGGGTTAAGCTGTAAATGCTAGTCACGACCAGCATCATTGACAGTCTTCTTGAGGATTCTAATGATGGTCTTGTTAGATGCCTCTGCTTGGCCGTTACCTTGTGGGTAGTATGGGGTGGAAAGCGGATGTTGGATATGAAATTCATCACACGTGGCGGACTTCTTGTTCTTAAATGGGCTGCCATTATCGCTGATTATGGACCCAGGGGACACCATACCGGCTGATGATATAGTTCCGTGATAAACATAGAAATCAGGTGCCGGTAATGTATGTCATGCAGAATGTATTTCCAATCCACTTCGTAAAATACTCAGTGGTAGTGATAATTAATTTGTGGCCATTAGATGATGTGGGATGGATCTTACTTATGAGGTCAAGTCCCCATTGGGTGAATGGCCATGGTAATGTTATAGGAGGGAGCTCCTATGCTAGTGCATGTTTCAAGTCTCCATGAACTTGGCATTAACGACATTTCGTTATAAAGACATATGA